>OW121743.1:45566872-45659372 GCA_933228675.1 Stomorhina lunata | reverse complement strand
ATTTAAATACGGTTGTTTTAAATTAAAAGAATGCCAACTGAGGCATTAATTAAACTAATCACGATATCATGAGTTTCTTTTGCAATCTCGATAGTCTCAAATAAGTGTCGATGTTCCTTAAATAGTAAAGTAGGTCTTTCATTATTATTTTTAGAAAAGCCGTCAAGGACACTCTTATACAAAATATAATTAAAAACAGAGAAAAGTTTATTCTTTTCAAATTTCTATCCAACTGGCTTGAAATTATTTTCATTATTTCCTTTTTCGTTTTCCATTGCCTGTCTTTTTTTGTTCTTATTGAAACACTATCTACTATACAAATCGCCGTTAATAAGTATCAAATCAAAAAGGATGTAGATAAAGCTGACTTGACCTTGTTTCTGGTTTGTCATTTGTGTGGCTCTTTGATTTGTCCTTTTCCATGTTTTTCCTTTTATGCACTTTAACTGCCACTGATGAAATGTCAGACCTCTTTGTCTTACTTTTTTTGGGATGTTTTTTTTCTCGAAAATTAAGGAAATGTTGTGACAAAGTATGATGATGACTATCCAAAAAAAAAGTACATAACGGATTTTAGGTAAATGGTTTGTTTGTGACAGTCCTTTTGTTCCCTTTTGTTTCCTTTTTGGTTTATATTGTTTCTGATTACAGCTTAAATTGTTCAAATTTCTTTTGTAATTGTTATAAAGCCTGTGAGTATGCCTTTAAATTAATGGTTATTTAAAAGATTATAAAACAAAGATTTCTGTTGTTTAGGTTAAACTTATGAGACGTTATTGACCGATTGACTGACTGGTTTATCTTAGGTCAGCCCAAATTCTTTTGTTACAAAAATATACAAAAATTTCTTATACAAATAAGAAATTTTTTAAAAAATTTCTGTAAAAATAAGAAATTTAAAAAAAAAGAAAATTAAAAAAAATGTAATTTTTATAGTACATTTTGTATAAAATTCTTATAAAAAATACAAATTTTTTAAAAATTTCCTATATATATAGTAAATTTTAAAATTTCAAAAATAGGAAATTTTTTAAAAATTTTATATAAAAAAAAGTAATTTTTGCAAAATTTCCTATACAAATATGAAACTTTTGAAAAATTACCTATACAGAAAAGAATTTTTTTTTTTTAAATTTCCTATATAAAGAAATTTTTGAAAAATTTCATACAATAATAGGAAATTTTTGAAAAATTTTACAGAAAAATAAGAAATTTTTTGAAAAATTTCGTAGAATAATAAGAAATTTTTGAAAAATTTCCAATAAAAATACGAGATTTTTGAAAAATTTCAATTCAATTTCAATTTTCCTATAAACAGAAGAAAGTTTTGAAAAATTTTCTATAAAAATAAGAAATTTTTGAAAAATTTTCTATAGAAATAAGTATCTTTTGAAAAATTTCATACAAAAATAAGAAATTTAAAAAAAAAATTATAGAACAATAAGAAATTTAAAAAAAAAAAATTTTATACAAAAATAAATAAGTTTTGGAAAATCTCCCATAAAAATAAGAAATTTTTGAAAAATTTCCTATAAAAATAAGACATTTTTAAAAAATTTTCTATAAAAATAGGAAATTTTTAAAAAAATTCCTATAAAAATAAGAAATCCTTGAAAAATTTCCTATAAAAATAAGAAATTTTTGAAAAATTTCCTTAAAAAAATATGAAATTTTTGCAAAAATTCCAATAAAACTAAGAAATTTTACAAAAAGTTTCCATAAAAATAGGAACTTTTAGAAAATTTCTAACAAATTTTCTATAAAATTAAGCAATTTTTGAAAAATTTTTCAAAAAAATTCTTTGAAAAATTTTTTGAAAAATTTCCTATAGAAATAAATATGTTTTAAAAAATTTAATACAAAAATACAAAATTTTTGAATAAAATCATAGAACAATAAGAAATTAAAAAAAAAAAATTACAAAAATAAAAGAGTTTTGGAAAACTTCCTATAAAAATAAGGAACTTTTTAAAAATTTTCTATAAAAATAAGAAATCTTTGAAAAATTTTCTATAAAAATAAGAAATTTTTGAAATTTTTATGAAAATTTTTTATGAAATTTTTGAAAAAATTAATATAAAAATAAGAAATTTTACAAAAATTTTCTATAAAAATAAGCAATTTATGAAAAATTTCCTAAAAAAAATTCTTATGACAATAAGAATTTATTGAAAAATTTCCTAAAAAAAAAAAATTTTTGAAAAATTTCCTAAAAACATAAGAAATTTTTTAAAAATTTCCTATAAAATAAGAAATTTTTAAAAAATTTCCTATAAAAATAAGAAAATTTTCAAAAATTTCCTAAAAAACATAATAAATTTTTGAAAATTTTTTTGAAGATATAAGAAATTTTTGAAAAATTTCCAATCACAATACGAAATTTTTGAAAAATTTCCTATCAAAATCATAAATTTTTGAAAAAATATTCTATAAAAATAGTAAATTTTTGAAAATCCTTTTTTAAAAGTAGTAAATTTTAGAAAAGTTTCCTACAAAAGTAGTAAGTTTTTGAAAATTTTCCTATAAAAATAGTAAATTTTTGAAAAAATTTCCTATAAAATTAGTAAATTTAAATTAAAACTAAGAATTTTTTGAAAAATTTCCTAACAAAATAAGAACTTTTTTAAAATTGCCTATAAAAATAAGAAATTTTTGAAAAATTGACTATAAAAATGAGAAATTTTTGAAAAAGTTCATATAAAAATGAGAAATTTTTGAAAAATTTCATACAAAAGTAGGAAATTTTTGAAAAATTTCATTGAAAAATAAGACATTTTTAAAAAATTTTCACAACAGATAAGCAATTTTTGAAAAATTTTCTATAAAAATAAGAAATTTTTTAAAAATTTCTTAAAAAAATATGAGATTATTGAAGACTTTCGCCTAAAAATTAACAATTTTTGAAAAATGTCCTATAAAAAACTTTTGGAAAATTTCCTATAAGTATAAAAATTTCCTATAAAAATAAGAAATTTTATTTAAATAAAAAAATAAGAAGTTTTTGAAAAATTTCCTATAAAAATAGTACATTTTTCAAAAATTTCCTATAAAATTTAAAATTAGTAAATTTTTGAAAAATTTTCTATAAAAATATTAATTTTTTTAAAAATTTCCTATAAAAATAATAAATTTTTGAAAAATTTCCTACACAAAAAGTCAATTTTTAAAAAATTTCCTTTAAAAAATAGTAAATTTTTTTAAAAACTTCCTATAAAAATAGTAAATTTTTAAAAAAATTTCCTATAAAAATAGTAAATTTTTAAAAAATTTCCTATAAAATATTAAATTTTTTTAAAAACTTCCTATAAAAATAGCAAATTTTCCTATAAAAATAGTAAATTTTTTAAAAAGTTCCTATAAAAATAGTAAATTATTAAAAAATTTCCTATAAAAATAGTAAATTTTTGAAAAATTTCCTATAAAATATTACATTTTTTAAAAACTTCCTATAAAAATAGCAAATTTTTGAAAAATTTCCTATAAAAATAGCAAATTTTTGAAAAATTTTCGATAAAAATAGCAAATTTTTGAAAAATTTCCTATAAAAAAATAGCAAATTTTTGAAAAATTTCCTATAAAAAAATAGCAAATTTTTGAAAAATTTCCTATAAAAAAATAGCAAATTTTTGAAAAATTTCCTATAAAAAAATAGCAAATTTTTGAAAAATTTCCTATAAAAAAATAGCAAATTTTTGAAAAATTTCCTATAAAAAAATAGCAAATTTTTGAAAAATTTCCTATAAAAAAATAGCAAATTTTTGAAAAATTTCCTATAAAAGAATAGCAAATTTTTGAAAAATTTTCTATGAAAGAATAGCAAATTTTTGAAAAATTTTCTATGAAAGAATAGCAAATTTTTGAAAAATTTCCTATAAAAATAGTAAATTTTTGAAAATTTTCCTATAAAAATAGTAAATTTTTGAAAAATTTCCTATAAAAATAGTAAATTTTTGAAAATTTTCCTAAAAAATAGGACATTTTTAATAAATTTCCTATAAAAATATTCAATTTTTATAAAATTTTCTATAAAGATAGTAAATTTTTCAAAAATTTCCTATAAAAGTAGTAAATTTTTAAAAATTTCCTACAAAAGTAGTAAATTTTTGAAAAAGTAGTAAATTTTTGAAAAATTTCCTATAAAAATAGTAAATTTTTGAAAAATTTCCTATAAAAATAGTTATTTTTTGAAAAATTTCCTATAAAAATAGTAAATTTTTTAAAAATTTCCTATAAAAATAGTAAGTTTTTGAAAAATTTCCTATAAAAATAGTAAGTATTTGAAAAAATTTCTGCATAAATAAGAAATTTTTAAAAAATTTTCTCAAATATGAAATGCCTATTTTAGTTGGAACACTCTTTATGTAAAATTTTTTTTCATTTTCCAAATATTGTTTATAGGCCTGTATAGATTGCATGTCAAACTATAATATTTTTCCATTCTTTATATTTTTGTATGTATTTAAATTAACACAAATAACTTAATTATAAAATTAAAGGACAACAATGCAAAATAATGGCCTGAAAAACATAAAAAAATATCATATGCAAATTTTAATAAAAAGGACCATAAACAAACCGAGAAACATTCTCACGTAGTTTGAACACAAACACACACAATAATAATGTGTCAACGCCTTTTTGTCACTTTTTGTATTGGCTCAAACTGTCACACGATCCATCGAGCCAATGGGTCGGTCATTTAGTCATTTCACCAAATAGCCATCACTTAATAAAAATTAAAAGTGATAAATTGTGAAAATATTAATAATGAAATTATTTATATTTATTTACATATTTAATGAAGTTTTTACCATAAATGAGCTCGAAAAAAAGGTTGGGAAAATAAATGGCTAGATTCTACCACTTGATTTGATTTTTGTTTATAGGGAAAATAAAAAAAGTTTAAATAATATTTCAATTAATTAAAAATTTATAAAAAATGTATAATACAAAATACCATCGAAATGAAAATGATGTTTGATTGTTAAATAGCGTGTTTTTCCGAAATATTTAAATAAATGAAAAGAAAATTTACTGAAAAAAAAAAAACGCAAAAAAAACCTAAAGTGTAAATAAATTTGCATTTTATTAGGCTTTCAACGTTTCACTGCCACTTTTACCTTGAAAAGCAATTTATCCTTTCCGTTTTTATTTTTTCCTGCCTCTTATTTGTTATGGTTTTTTGCTTTTGCGGTTTCAGTTGGAGCTACCCATTCTTTCCTTTAGCCCTATTTTGGTTAAATGGTCAAAGAAAACGGAAGAATATACATACAATCACTCACCTGCAAAGAGAAATAAAATATATACAAATAAAATTAGAATTTCAATTTAATTTATTTAGTTTTATTTTATTTAAATAACCCGGCAACAAGATTTTTTCTTGGTTGCTTTAAGGGTTTTTCCCTTTTTTATTTTTATTAGGTCAGTAGAATTAAGTGAAATGAACTCCAAAGTAAAAGTGGTAAGGGAAAAGGGTCTTTACAGAATATGTTAGAAATGATTAATTTATATGAAATCACACTAAGATATAAACAAATTTTATAGACGCATTTAAATTTTTATGAAAAAATTTGAAATGTTTACTACTTTTAAAGGAAATTTCCAAAAGTTTCCTTTTTTAAACGAAACTTTTCAAAAATTTCTTACTTTAAAAAAAAAAATTACAAAAAATGTATATTTTTTTATAGAAAATTTTTCAAAATTTTTATCTTTTGAAAGAAAAATTTTCAAAAATTTCATATCTTTTTTGGGAAATTTTGAAATTTTTCAAAAACTTACAATTTTGATAGAAAATTTTGCAAAAATTTACTATTTTTATAGAAAACTTTAAAAGAATTTGCATTTGAATAGGAAATTTTTAAAAAAACTTACTATTTTTAAACGAAGTTTTTAAAAAAACAGGAAATTTTTTTCTTAGAAAATTAGTAAGATTTTGAAACATGTCATACTTTTATTGGAAACTTATAAAAAATTTTCTATTTTGATAGAAAATTTTACAAAAATTTAATTTTTTTTTTATATTAAAAGTTTTAAAAATTTCAAATTTTATAGGAAAGTTTAAAAATTTTCTTATTCTTACAGGACATTTTTAAAAAATTTCTTATTTTTATACAAAAATTTTAAAATATTTCCTAATTTATAGAAATTTTTCAAAAATTTCTTGTTTGTATATGAACTTCTACAAAAATTTATTTGCTTTTCTTTTTAAAGTAAATTTTTCAAAATATTTTTATTTTTATACGAAATTATTCAAAACTTTCTTACTTTCATATATAAATTTTTCAAAAATTTCTTATTTGTTTAGGAAATATTTCAAAAATTTCCTATCTTATAGGAAATTTTCTAAATTTTTTTGTTTTCATGGGAAATTTTTCAACAATTTCATATCTTTTAGGAAATTTTTTAAAAATTTACTATTTTGATAGGAATTTTTTTTAAAAGTGTTCTATTTTTACAGGAAATTTTTAAAAAATTTCCTATTTTTATAAGAAATTTTTCAAAAATTTCCTATTTTTGTAAGAAATTTCTTAAAAATTTTCTATTTTTATAGGAAATTTTTCAAAAATTTGCTATTGTTATATGAAATTTTTCAAAAATTTACTATTTTTATAGGAAATTTTTCAAAAATTTCCTATTTTTATAGAAAATTTTTCAAAAACTTACTGTTTTTATATGAAATTTTTGAAAAATTTACTATTTTTATACGAAATTTTTCCAAAATTTACTATTTTAATAGGAATCTTTTTAAAAATTTTCTTTTTTTATAGGAAACTTTTTAAAATTTTTCTATTTTTATAGAAAGCTTTTCAAACATTTCCTATTTTGATAGTAAATTTTTCAGAAATTTCGTATTTTGATAGTAAATTTTTCAAAATTTTCCTATTTTTATAGGAAATTTTTCAAAAATTTCCTATTTTTATAGGAAATTTTTCAAAAATTTCCTATTTTTACAGGAAATTCTTTAAAAATTTCCTATTTTTATAAGAAATTTTTCAAAAATTTACTATTTTTATAGGAAATTCTTAAAAAATTTCCTATTTTTATAAGAAATTTTTCAAAAATTTCACATTTTTATAGAAAATTCTTCAAAAATTTCCTATTTTTACGGGAAATTCTTCAAAAATTTCCTATTTTTATAGGAAATTCTAAAAAAAGTCCTATTTTTATAGGAAATTTTTCAAAAATTTGCTACTTTAAAAGAAAAGTTTTCAAAAATTTATTATTTTTAAAGAAAATTATTCGAAAATTTCTTATGTTTATAGGAAGTTTTTTAACAATTTCATATGCTTGAAGGAAATTTTACAAACAATTTTTTATATTGATAAGAAATTTTACAAAAATTTCTTATATTCATAGAAATTTTTTCAAAAATTTCCTATTTTTTTTAGAAAATTTTTCAAAAGTTTAATAGCAAATTTATCAAAAATTTCTCATTTGTATTGAAAATTTTTTAAAAAGTTCTTATTTTTAAAAGAAATTTTTCAAAATTTTAAGTTTTATAAGAAATTTTTCAAAAATTTCTTATTTTTATAGGAAAATTTTGAAAAACTTCTTATTTTATAGGAAATTTTTCAAAAATTCTTATTTCTCTAGGAAATTTTTAGAAAAATATCTTATTGGCAAAAAGACTTATTGGCCTGCCCTCGTATTTTTTAAGATGTTTTTAATAAATTTTTTTCTTTAATATAAAAATTTCTTTAGCATAAAAAAAGAAAACCTTATGCAGGCTTAGGTGTATGCTTCTTTACGGCTTTACCTTTGTTTTTTTTTTTCAAATTATTCCTGTAATCGAAATAGTATTTATATTGTCCTCAGAAAATCAACAAAATGAAAACTTATGGTAGTTTTTGGGTGTTATCACCTTTAAATTTATAGGCCATTTCTTACTGTTTTCTTTTTCTGCTTTTATAAGAGTGTGTTTTATAAATGTTTGTATTTTATCCTCATTTTTTAAGAGTTAAGGATTTATTTGCTTTTTCCAAACATTTTTTAGTCCTTTGCTAAGTTGCTTGATCATTCTTAGTTTTTGTGAGATTTTTCATCTGCTGTTTCATTCATTTAAGTTTTGATAATAGTCGTTTGTTTTTTGTTCCTTTTTGCTGTTTGTTTTGTTTGAATGTATTTTTGAGTTTGTGCGTGTAGTTTTTTTGTATTTGTTTTATCCTTTCCATTTTTTGTGTTTGTAAGTTTGTGCATACGTTTCCTATTATTTTCTTGTTTTGTTAGTATTTTTGTAGTAAATCAAGTTGAAACTACGTGATTTAGTTGTTTTCTTTTGTTGCTTTTATTTTTTCCTGTTATGTTTTATCTTAAAGTTACTTTTCAATTTCCATTTCAAATTCATTGTCCTGTTTTTTTTAGTTTTCAGTTTTGTTTTAAGTTTTCAAGGACTGTTTTATAAAAGTGAAGAATTATTGTTTTGTTTTCTTTAATTCTTAAGATATTAAACAATTTATTTAAAACATATCTTGAATCATACGAAAGAACTAGGAGCTTGAAGATACTTTTTATAGAAAACTTGACGATAGGAAGACATTTCTATAGAAATGTTAACGATAGGAGGAATTTTTTTTATAGAAAAGTTGACGATAGGAGGACTTTTCTATAGAAAAGTTGACGAAAGGAAGACTTTTCTATAGAAAAGTTGACGATAGGAAGACTTTTCTATAGAAAAGTTGACGATAGGAAGACCTTTCTATAGAAAAGTTGACGATAGGAAGACTTTTCTATAGAAAAGTTGACGATAGGAAGACTTTTCTATAGAAAAGTTGACGATAGGAAGACTTTTCTATAGAAAAGTTGACGATAGGAAGACTTTTCTATAGAAAAGTTGACGATAGGAAGACTTTTCTATGGAAAAGTTGACGATAGGAAGACTTTTCTATAGAAAAGTTGACGATAGGAAGACTTTTCTACAGAAAAGTTGACTATAGGAAGACTTTTCTATAGAAAAGTTGACGATAGGAAGACTTTTCTATAGAAAAATTGACGATAGGAAGACTTTTCTATAGAAAAATTGACGATAGGAAGACTTTTCTATAGAAAAGTTGAAGATAGGAAGACGATAGGAAGACTTTTCTATAGAAAAGTTGACGATAGGAAGACTTTTCTATAGAAAAGTTGACGATAGGAAGACTTTTCTATAGAAAAGTTGACGATAGGAAGACTCTTCTATAGAAAAATTGACGATATTAAGACTTTTCTATAGAAAAGTTGACGATAGGAAGACTTTTCTATAGAAAAATTGACGATAGGAAGACTTTTCTATAAAAAAGTTGACGATAGGAAGACTTTTCTATAAAAAAGTTGACGATAGGAAGACTTTTCTATAGAAAAGTTGACGATAGGAAGACTTTTCTATAGAAAAGTTGACGATAGGAAGACTTTTCTATAGAAAAGTTGACGATAGGAAGACTTTTCTATAGAAAAGTTGACGATAGGAAGACTTTTCTATAGAAAAGTTGACGATAGGAGGACTTTTCTATAGAAAAGTTGACGATAGGAAGACTTTTCTATAGAAAAGTTGACGATAGGAAGACTTTTCTATAGAAAAGTTGACGATAGGAAGACTTTTCTATAGAAAAGTTGACGATAGGAAGACTTTTCTATAGAAAAGTTGACGATAGGAAGACTTTTCTATAGAAAAGTTGACGATAGGAAGACTTTTCTATAGAAAAGTTGACGATAGGAAGACTTTTCTATAGAAAAGTTGACGATAGGAAGACTTCTCTATAGAAAAGTTGACGATAGGAAGACTTTTCTATAGAAAAGTTGACGATAGAAAGACTTTTCTATAGAAAAGTTGACGATAGGAAGAATTTTCTATAGAAAAGTTGACGATAGGAAAACTTTTCTATAGAAAAGTTGACGATAGGAAGACTTTTCTATAGAAAAATTGACGATAGGAAGACTTTTTTATAGAAAAATTGACGATAGGAAGACTTTTCTATAGAAAAGTTGACGATAGGAAGACTTTTCTATAAAAAAGTTGACGATAGGAAGACTATTCTATAGAAAGGTTGACGATAGGAAGACTTTTCTATAGAAAAGTTGACGATATGAAAACTTTTCTATAGAAAAGTTGACGATAGGAAGACTTTTCTATAGAAAAATTGACGATAGGAAGACTTTTCTATAGAAAAGTTGACGATAGGAAGACTTTTCTATAGAAAAGTTGACGATAGGAAGACTTTTCTATAGAAAAGTTGACGATAGGAAGACTTTTCTATAGAAAAGTTGACGATAGGAAGACTTTTCTATACAAAAGTTGACGATATGAAGACTTTTCTATAGAAAAGTTGACGATAGGAAGACTTTTCTATAGAAAAGTTGACGATAGGAAGACTTTTCTATAGAAAAATTGACGATAGGAAGACTTTTCTATAAAAAAGTTGACGATAGGAAGACTTTTCTATAGAAAAGTTGACGATAGGAAGACTTTTCTATAGAAAAGTTGACGATAGGAAGACTTTTCTATGGAAAAGTTGACGATAGGAAGACTTTTCTATAGAAAAGTTGACGATAGGAAGACTTTTCTACAGAAAAGTTGACGATAGGAAGACTTTTCTATAGAAAAGTTGACGATAGGAAGACTTTTCTATAGAAAAGTTGACGATAGGAAGACTTTTCTATAGAAAAATTGACGATAGGAAGACTTTTCTATAGAAAAATTGACGATAGGAAGACTTTTCTATAGAAAAGTTGAAGATAGGAAGACGATAGGAAGACTTTTCTATAGAAAAGTTGACGATAGGAAAACTTTTCTATAGAAAAGTTGACGATAGGAAGACTTTTCTATAGAAAAGTTGACGATAGGAAGACTATTCTATAGAAAGGTTGACGATAGGAAGACTTTTCTATAGAAAAGTTGACGATAGGAAGACTTTTCTATAGAAAAGTTGACGATATGAAGACTTTTCTATAGAAAAGTTGACGATAGGAAGACTTTTCTATAGAAAAGTTGACGATAGGAAGACTTTTCTATAGAAAAATTGACGATAGGAAGACTTTTCTATAGAAAAGTTGACGATAGGAAGACTTTTCTATAGAAAAGTTGACGATAGGAAGACTTTTCTATAGAAAAGTTGACGATAGGAAGACTCTTCTATAGAAAAATTGACGATATTAAGACTTTTCTATAGAAAAGTTGACGATAGGAAGACTTTTCTATAGAAAAATTGACGATAGGAAGACTTTTCTATAAAAAAGTTGACGATAGGAAGACTTTTCTATAAAAAAGTTGACGATAGGAAGACTTTTCTATAGAAAAGTTGACGATAGGAAGACTTTTCTATAGAAAAGTTGACGATAGGAAGACTTTTCTATAGAAAAGTTGACGATAGGAAGACTTTTCTATAGAAAAGTTGACGATAGGAAGACTTTTCTATAGAAAAGTTGACGATAGGAGGACTTTTCTATAGAAAAGTTGACGATAGGAAGACTTTTCTATAGAAAAGTTGACGATAGGAAGACTTTTCTATAGAAAAGTTGACGATAGGAAGACTATTCTATAGAAAGGTTGACGATAGGAAGACTTTTCTATAGAAAAGTTGACGATATGAAAACTTTTCTATAGAAAAGTTACGATAGGAAGACTTTTCTATAGAAAAATTGACGATAGGAAGACTTTTCTATAGAAAAGTTGACGATAGGAAGACTTTTCTATAGAAAAGTTGACGATAGGAAGACTTTTCTATAGAAAAGTTGACGATAGGAAGACTTTTCTATACAAAAGTTGACGATATGAAGACTTTTCTATAGAAAAGTTGACGATAGGAAGACTTTTCTATAGAAAAGTTGACGATAGGAAGACTTTTCTATAGAAAAGTTGACGATAGGAAGACTTTTCTATAGAAAAATTGACGATAGGAAGACTTTTCTATAAAAAAGTTGACGATAGGAAGACTTTTCTATAGAAAAGTTGACGATAGGAAGACCTTTCTATAGAAGAGTTGACGATAGGAAGACTATTCTATAGAAAGGTTGACGATAGGAAGACTTTTCTATAGAAAAGTTGACGATATGAAGACTTTTCTATAGAAAAGTTGAAGATAGGAAGACTTTTCTATAGAAAAGTTGACGATAGGAAGACTTTTCTATAGAAAAATTGACGATAGGAAGACTTTTCTATAGAAAAGTTGACGATAGGAAGACTTTTCTATAGAAAAGTTGACGATAGGAAGACTTTTCTATAGAAAAGTTGACGATAGGAAGACTGTTCTATAGAAAAATTGACGATATTAAGACTTTTCTATAGAAAAGTTGACGATAGGAAGACTTTTCTATAGAAAAATTGACGATAGGAAGACTTTTCTATAAAAAAGTTGACGATAGGAAGACTTTTCTATAGAAAAGTTGACGATAGGAAGACTTTTCTATAGAAAAGTTGACGATAGGAAGACTTTTCTATAGAAAAGTTGACGATAAGAAGACTTTTCTATACAAAAGTTGACGATAGGAAGACTTTTCTATAGAAAAGTTGACCATAGGAAGACTTTTCTATAGAAAAGTTGACGATAGGAAGACTTTTCTATAGAAAAGTTGACGATAGGAAGACTTTTCTATAGAAGAGTTGACGATAGGAAGACTTTTCTATAGAAAAGTTGACGATAGGAAGACTTCTCTATAGAAAAGTTGACGATAGGAAGACTTTTCTATAGAAAAGTTGACGATAGAAAGACTTTTCTATAGAAAAGTTGACGATAGGAAGAATTTTCTATAGAAAAGTTGACGATAGGAAGACTTTTCTATAGAAAAGTTGACGATAGGAAGACTTTTCTATAGAAAAGTTGACGATAGGTAGACCTTTCTATAGAAAAGTTGACGATAGGAAGACTTTTCTATAGAAAAGTTGACGATAGGAAGACTTTTCTATAGAAAAGTTGACGATAAGGAGACTTTTCTATAGAAAAGTTGACGATAGG
This sequence comes from Stomorhina lunata, assembly GCA_933228675.1. NCBI lineage: Eukaryota > Metazoa > Arthropoda > Insecta > Diptera > Rhiniidae > Stomorhina > Stomorhina lunata. The sequence continues at coordinate 45,646,449 of OW121743.1, read as the reverse complement.
AAGACTTTTCTATAGAAAAGTTGACGATAGGAAGACTTTTCTATAGAAAAGTTGACGATAGGAAGACTTTTCTATAGAAAAGTTGACGATAGAAAGACTTTTCTATAGAAAAGTTGACGATAGGAAGACTTTTCTATAGAAAAGTTGACGATAGGAAGACTTGTCTATAGAAAAGTTGACGACAGGAAGACTTTTCTATAGAAGAGTTAACGATAGGAAGACTTTTCTATAGAAGAGTTGACTATAGGAAGACTTTTCTATAGAAGAGTTGACGATAGGAAGACTCTTCTATAGAAAAGTTGGCGATAGGAAGACTTTTCTATAGAAAAGTTGACGATAGGAAAACTTTTCTATAGAAAAGTTGACGATAGGAAGACTTTTCTATAGAAAAGTTGACGATAGGAAGACTTTTCTATAGAAAAGTTGACGATAGGAAGACTTTTCTATAGAAATTTGACGATAGGAAGACTTTTCTATAGAAAAGTTGACGATAGGAAGACTTGTCTATAGAAAAGTTGACGACAGGAAGACTTTTCTATAGAAGAGTTGACGATAGGAAGACTTTTCTATAGAAGAGATGACTATAGGAAGACTTTTCTATAGAAGGGTTGACGATAGGAAGACTTTTCTATAGAAAAGTTGGCGATAGGAAGACTTTTCTACAGAAAAGTTGACGATAGGAAAACTTTTCTATAGAAAAGTTGACGATAGGAAGACTTTTCTATAGAAAAGTTGACGATAGGAAGACTTTTCTATAGAAAAATTGACGATAGGAAGACTTTTCTATAGAAAAGTTGACGATAGGAAGACTTTTCTATGGAAATGTTGACGACAGGAAGACCTTTCTATAGAAAAGTTGACGACAGGAAGACTTTTCGTTGACGATAGGAAGACTTGTCTATAGAAAAGTTGACGACAGGAAGACTTTTCTATGGAAATGTTGACGACAGGAAGACCTTTCTATAGAAAAGTTGACGACAGGAAGACTTTTCTATAGAAAAGTTGACGATAGGAAGACTTTTCTATAGAAAAGTTGACGATAGGAAGACTTTTCTATAGAAAAGTTGACGATAGGAAGACTTTTCTATAGAAAAGTTGACGATAGGAAGACTTTTCTATAGAAAAGTTGACGATAGGAAGACTTGTCTATAGAAAAGTTGAAGACAGGAAGACTTGTCTATAGAAAAGTTGACGACAGGAAGACTTTTCTATGGAAATGTTGACGACAGGAAGACCTTTCTATAGAAAAGTTGACGACAGGAAGACTTTTCTATAGAAGAGTTGACGATAAAAAGACTTTTCTATAGAAGAGTTGACTATAGGAAGACTTTTCTATAGAAGAGTTGACGATAGGAAGACTTTTCTATAGAAAAGTTGACGATAGGAAGACTTTTCTATAGAAAAGTTGACGATAGGAAGACTTTTCTATAAAAAAGTTGACGATAGGAAGACTTTTCTATAGAAAAATTGACGATAGGAAGACTTTTCTATAGAAAAGTTGACGATAGGAAGACTTTTCTATAGAAAAGTTGACGATAGGAAAACTTTTCTATAGAAAAGTTGACGATAGGAAGACTTTTCTATAGAAAAGTTCACGATAGGAAGACTTTTCTATAGAAAAGTTCACGATAGGAAGACTTTTCTATAGAAAAGTTCACGATAGGAAGACTTTTCTATAGAAAAGTTGACGATAGGAAGACTTTTCTATAGAAAAGTTGACGATAGGAAGACTTTTCTATAGAAAAGTTGACGATAGGAAGACTTTTCTATAGAAACGTTGACGATAGGAAGACTTTTCTATAGAAAAGTTGACGATAGGAAGACTTTTCTATAGAAAAGTTGACGATAGGAAGACTTTTTTATAGAAAAGTTGACGATAGGAAGACTTTTCTATAGAAAAGTTGACGATAGGAAGACTTTTCTATAGAAAAATTGACGATAGGAAGACTTTTCTATAGAAAAGTTGACGATAGGAAGACTTTTCTATGGAAATGTTGACGACAGGAAGACCTTTCTATAGAAAAGTTGACGACAGGAAGACTTTTCGTTGACGATAGGAAGACTTGTCTATAGAAAAGTTGACGACAGGAAGACTTTTCTATGGAAATGTTGACGACAGGAAGACCTTTCTATAGAAAAGTTGACGACAGGAAGACTTTTCTATAGAAAAGTTGACGATAGGAAGACTTTTCTATAGAAAAGTTGACGATAGGAAGACTTTTCTATAGAAAAGTTGACGATAGGAAGACTTTTCTATAGAAAAGTTGACGATAGGAAGACTTTTCTATAGAAAAGTTGACGATAGGAAGACTTTTCTATAGAAAAGTTGACGATAGGAAGACCTTTTTATAGAAAAGTTGAAGTTAGGAAGACTTTTCTACGGTAAAGTTGACGACAGGAAGACAATTGGGTATGATACATCTGGAAAAGTTCGCAAAAATAAACAGAATTTTAAAACTTAGCAAAAGAAACAAAGAAAATTTTAAAAATTACCAATCAGTTTTCTATAAAAACTTTTAACAACTTTTCTATAGAAAACTATAGAAAAGTTGAGGATAGGCAGGCTTTTATAGAAATTTGTTTTTATAGAAAATTTGACGTTAGTGAAGATTTTCTATAGGAAATTTGACGTTAGTGAAGATTTTCTATAGAAAATTTGACGTTAGTGAAGATTTTCCATAGAAAATTTGATTTTAGTGAAGATTTTCTATAGAAAATTTGACGTTAGTGAAGATTTTCTATAGAAAATTTGCATTAGTTAAGATTTTATGTAGAAAATTTGACGTTAGTGAAGATTTTCTATAGAAAATTTGACGTTAGTGAAGATTTTCTATAGAAAATTTGACGTTAGTGAAGATTTTCCATAGAAAATTTGACGTTAGTGAAGATTTTCTATAGAAAATTTGCATTAGTGAAGATTTTATGTATAAAATTTGACGTTAGTTGAGATTTTCTATAGAAAATTTGACGTTAGTAAATTTTTCTATACAAAATAAGACAAAAGTTGAAAGTTTTAGTAGAAATTTGGCAGTTGTTAAAAGTTTTTATAGAAAACTGGCCGGGAATTTTTAAAATTTTCTTTGTTTCTTTTGCTAAGTTTTAAAATTCTGTTTATTTTTGAGACCTTTTCCTGATATGTCATACCCAATTGTCTTCATATTAAATTTTCTTGTTTTTATTTTAAATAAAATCCTTTTTGTCATTTTATTTTCATTTTAGGTATCAGATTTTTAAGGTCAAAAACAAAACGAATTTTATATAAACACAATATAATGCCTGATTACCATTTAAATTCTTAAACATCTACAGGAGACACGAGAATCTTAAAACAATAGAAGCCCCAAAAGTCCTAAAGAATCAGGACACCCCCCTTTTAAGACAGCAAAGTTACATAAAAAGGGTAAGTTACACAACTGTCATGGAGATAAAGTCTATCTTAAGTGTTATTAAAGTGAAACTGGTTAGGAAATGAAACTGATGAAGATACAACAGGAGAATTTGCATAATGAGTGAAAAATAACTGACAAAAATGTTAAACAATAGATTTCCTCAAACTCATACATATGACAAAGATGTATTTGTATAAATACTTTATTTTACTAAAACCGGAATCACAAGTCCTCTAAAAACCAAAAACTTTAGACTAAGATCTTCTTCTACTCCTGTCGTTGTCACTCATACATATGCAATCGTCAGTCAGAAAAGGGGGCAAAATCCCCTTTCCTTCTCTAAAATCTTGCCTCTATAGTTATTCTGTTATATTTAAAACAAGACTAACTAGAAATTAAGCTGTTTAAAGAAACTTTGTATTTAGATGAAGAAAGTCAATTTTTGTGTAAAAGTTTTTTTTTTTTTTTTTGCTTTGGAAGAAAACATAACTTTCTGTTTTCACTACTTAAATATTACACGATAAAACTGTCTTAACTTTTTTACTTATTGAATAGTTTTATTTTCAAACTTCTTTGTTTATTGATAGAAATAAATAAGTTTTAGCTTAAATATGAACAAAGAACGCTTATGGCTGGAATTCCCACCATCATAATTTATTAAAGGAAAGTATTTTTAAGTCAATAAATTTAAACATTTGAAGGCAAGTTTTTAAATAATTTTTAAAATTTAGATAAAAATATTAAACACAGTTATTAACGTATACCAACTAAAATTTGAATATAGAATTAGAAAATAAAATACTAAACGCCTCATAACAATTTATTATAATTACACCAAATAAATTTATTTCAAATCACTATATTAACTATATGTATAATGACATATGTTTTCTATACAAAATTTAACTAAAGAAAAAACTTCTGTAAAAGATATTAAGAAAAATTGAGGATGCGAACCCATTTCTTAAGAAAAGTTTACGATAGGAAGACATTTCTATAGAAATCTTGACAACAGTAAGAAATTTCTATCGAAAAATTGACGAAAGGAAGACATTTCTATTGAAAAGTTGACGACAGGAAGACATTTCTATAGAAAAGTTGATGTTAGAAAGACATTTCTATAAAAAAGTTGATACTAGGAAAAAATTTCTATAGAAAAGTTGACGTTAGGAAGACATTTCTATAGAAAAGTTGACGTTAAGAAGACATTTCTGTAGAAAAGTTGACGTTAGAAAGACATTTCTATAGAAAAGTTGACGTTTGGAAGACATTTCTATAGAAAAGTTGACGTTTGAAAGACATTTCTATAAAAAACTTGACGATAGTAAGAAACTTTTATAGAAAAATTCAAGATAGGAAGACATTTCTATTGAAAAGTTGACGTTTGGAAGACATTTCTATAGAAAAGTTGACGTTTGGAAGACATGTCTATAGAAAAGTTGACATTAGGAAGACATTTTTATAAAAAAGTTGACATTAGGAAGACATTTCTATAGAAAAGTTGACGTTTGGAAAGCATTTCTATAGAAAAGTTGACGATAGGAAGACATTTCTATAGAAAACTTGACGATAGTAAGAAATTTCTAAAGAAAAATTGAAGATAGGAAAACATTTCTATTGAAAAGTTGACGATATGAAGACAATTTTATAGAAAAGTTGACGATAGGAAGACATTTCTATAGAAAAGTTGGCGATAGGAAGACATTTCTATAGAAAAGTGTACGATAGGAAGACATTTCTATAGAAAATTTGACGATAGGAAGACATTTCTATAGAAAAGTTGACGGTAGGAAGACATTTTTATGGAAAAGTTGACGATAGGAAGACATTTCTGTAGAAAAGTTGAGGAAAAGAAGACATTTTTATAGAAAAGTTGACATTAGAAAGACATTTCTATAGAAAAGTTGACGATAGGAAGACATTTTTATGGAAAAGTTGACGATAGGAAGACATTTCTATAGAAAAGTTGACGAAAGGAAGACATTTTTATAGAAAAGTTGACATTAGAAAGACATTTCTATAGAAAAGTTGACGATAGGAAGACATTTTTATGGAAAAGTTGACGATAGGAAGACATTTCTATAGAAAAGTTGACGAAAGGAAGACATTTTTATAGAAAAGTTGACTTTAGGAAGACATATGTATAGAAAAGTTAATATTAGGAAGACATTTCTATAGAAAAGTTGACATTAGGAAGACATTTCTATAGAAAAGTTGACGTTAGGAAGACATTTCTATAGAAAAGTTAACATTAGGAAGACATTTCTATAGAAAAGTTGACGTAACGAAGATATTTCTACAGAAAAGTTGACGATAGGAATCATTTCTTTAGAAAAGTTGACGATAGGAAGACATTTCTATAGAAAGGTTGACAATAGGAAGACATTTCTATAGAAAAGTTGACGATAGGAGGACATTTCTATAGAAAAGTTGACGATAGGAAGACATTTCTATAGAAAAGTTGACGATAGGAAGACATTTCTATGGAAAAGTTGACGATAGGGAGACATTTATATAGAAATGTTGACGATAGGAAGATATTTCTATAGAAAAGTTGATGAAAGGAAGACATTTCTGTAGAAAAATTGACGATAGGAAGACATTTCTGAAGAAAAGTTGACGATAGGAAACATTTCTATAGAAAAGTTGACGATAGGAAGACATTTCTATAGAAAAGTTGACGATATGAAGACACTTCTATAGAAAAGTTGACGATAGGAAGACATTTCCATAGAAAAGTTGACGAAAGGAAGACATTTCTATAGAAAAGTTGACGATAGGAAGACATTTCTATAGAAAAGTTGACGATAGGAAGACATTTTTATAGAAAAGTTAACGATAGGAAGACATTTCTATAGAAAAGTTGACATTAGGAAGTCATTTCTATAGAAAATTTGACGTAAGGAAGACATTTCTATAGAAAAGTTGACGTTAGAAAGACATTTGTATAGAAAAATTTCCGTTAGGAAGATATTTCTATAGAAAAATTTACATTAGGAAGATATTTCCATAAAAAATTGACCTTAAGAAAATATTTCTGTAGAAAAATTGACATTAGGAAGACATTTCTATAGAAACGTTAACGATGGGATAATATTTCTATAGAAAAGTTGACGATAGAAAGATATGTCTATAGAAAAGTTGACGTTATGAAGACAATTCTAGAGAAGAGTTGACTTTAGGAGGACGTTTCTATAGAAATGTTGATGATAGGAAGAATTTTTTGTTCAGAAAATTTGAAGATAGGAAGAATTTTCTCCAGAAAATTTGAGTGTAGGAAGAATTTCCAAAAACAAAAAGTAAACTAAAAAATACAACTTTAAAAGTGTTTTTTATTTCTTCTTTTTTTTGTGTCTCATTCCAAACCTCTTAATTTTATGACTGCATACATAAATACGAACACATTCATATATATCTTTTGATTTTTATCCTTGTTATATTTGTTTATTTATGAGTGTTTGTATTGTTGTAAGTATGTGTGATAAATATGTATTTATGAGGATTTTTCCTTCTCTTTATAACAATATTTATGGCAGAGTAAATCTTTAAATGTTTTATGACTTTATCACAGAAGGGTGATTTTTCTTTATACGAAAATTCTTAGTTATTTTTATTAGTTATTATCAAAAGTACTAATATTTTTCTAGATATTGCTTGTTCTCTACTTCTTTTTTTTTTTGTAAAGCAATCACAAATTGTTCTAAGCGCTATTACAAATATTGTTGGACTTTTCTTTATTAGAGCTATAGTTTTATACTTCACAGGTTTTATGTTCTCAATGTTTTGCAATGCACAGTTAATATTTAATAAAGCATACTTTTAGTCATATTTACACATGACCACTTTTCTATGTGACAAACAAACATTTAGTTTTCCCAAATGTTGGTTTTATCTTAAGGTATATAGAAATTTAAGGAAATTGCCTTTTTATTTCTTATGGTTGCATTTTGTTATTTATTATCCCTCGTGGTCAACAAAACATATTTAAAAGTCGAAAGGACAAGTATTGGCAAAGTCAAACAAAAAAGCCATAAACTGCACAACTCGAACTGGAAACTAAAAAGGGGAGATAAGAAATCTCATGCCTATCAATTAAACTAAATTGATTATTTGTTAGATTTTCTATGGCACTTTTATATAAATGAACCAAAAACTTTCTAGCTTACGAAATTAAAAAGTATAATAAAATAAATTCCAATTTATGATAATTAAAAGAAAGTATAATAAAAGACACTTAAAAGGGGCTGGCAGTATTAAGTAATACAAGACGTAAGTTTAACGAAATATTCTATAAAAATGTCTTCCTAACATCATCTTTTCAATAGAAATATCTTCTAACCGTCAACTTTTCTATTAAATAGTCTTTCTAAAGTCAACTTTTCTATAGAAATGTCTTCATAAAGTCTACTTTTCTACAGAAACGTCTTATTAACGTCAACTTTTCTATAGAAATGTCTTCCTAACGTCAACTTTTCTATAGAAATGTCTTCCAAACGTCAACTTTTCTATAGAAATGTCTTCCTAACGTCAACTCTTCTATAGAAATGTCTTCCTATGGTCAACTTTTCTGTAGAAATGTCTTCCTAACGTCAACTTTTCTGCAGAAATGTCTTCCAAACGTCAAGTTTTCTACAGAAATGTCTTCCAAACGTCAACTTTTCTATAGAAATGTCTTCCTAACGTCAACTTTTGTATAGAAATGTCTTCCTAACGTCAACTTTTGTATAGAAATGTCTTCCTAACGTCAACTTTTCTATAGAAATGACTTCCTAACGTCAACTTTTCTATATAAATGTCTCCCTATCGTCAACTTCTCTTTAGAAATGTCTTCCTACCGTCAACTTTCCTATAGAGAAATCTTCCTAACATCAACGTTTCTACAGAAATGTCTTCCTAACGTCAACTTTTCTACAGAAATGTCTTCCTTACATCAACTTTTCTATAGAAAAATCTTCATAACATCAAAGTTTTTATAGAAATGTCTTCCTAACGTCAACTTTTCTATAGAAGTGTCTTCCTAACGTCAACTTTTCTATAGAAATGTCTTCTTAACATCAACTTTTCTATAGAAATGTCTTCCCAACGTCAACTTTTCTATAGAAACGTCTTCGTAACGTCAACTTTTCTATAGAAATGTCTTCCTAACGTCAACTTTTCTATAGAAATGTCTTCCTAACGTCAACTTCTCTATAGAAATGTCTTCCTAACGTCAATTTTTCTATAGAAATGTCTTCCTAACGTCAACTTTTCTATAGAAATGTCTTCCAAACGTCAACTTTTCTATAGAAATGTCTTCCTAACGTCAACTTTTCTATAGAAATGTCTTTCTAACGTGAACTTTTCTATAGAAATGTCTTCCTAACGTGAACTTTTCTATAGAAATGTCTTCCTAACGTCAACTTTTCTACAGAAATGTCTTCCTAACGTCAACTTTTCTATAGAAAAATCTGCCTAACATCAAAGTTTCTATAGAAGTGTCTTTCTAAAGTCAACTTTTCTATAGAAATGTCTTCCTAACGTCAACTTTTCTATAGAAATGTCTTCCTAACGTCAACTTTTCTATTGAAGTGTCTTCCTAACGTCAACTTTTCTATAGAAGTGTCTTCCTAACGTCAACTTTTCTATAGAAGTGCCTTCCTAACGTCAACTTTTCTATAGAAATGTCTTCCTAACGTCAACTTTTCTATAGAAATGTCTTCCTAACGTCAACTTTTCTATAAAAATATCTTTCTAACGTCAACTTCTCTATAGAAATGTCTTCCTAACGTCAACTTTTCTATAGAAATGTCTTCCTAACGTCAACTTTTCTATAAAAATGTCTTTCTAACGTCAACTTTTCTATAGAAATGTCGTCCTAACGTCAACTTTTCTATAGAAATGTCTTCCTAACGTCAACTTTTCTACAGAAATGTCTTCCTAACGTCAACTTTTCTATAGAAAAATCTTCCTAACATCAAAGTTTCTATAGAAGTGTCTTCCTAAAGTCAACTTTTCTATAGAAATGTCTTCCTAACGTCAACTTTTCTATAGAAATGTCTTCCTATCGTCAACTTTTTTATAGAAATGTCTTCCTAACGTCAACTTTTCTATAAAAATGTCTTCCTAACGTCAACTTTTCTATAGAAGTGTCTTCCTAACGTCAACTTTTCTATAGAAGTGCCTTCCTAACGTCAACTTTTCTATAGAAATGTCTTCCTAACGTCAACTTTTCTATAGAAATGTCTTCCTAACGTCAACTTTTCTATAGAAATTTCTTCCTAACGTCAACTTTTCTATAGAAATGTGTTAATATCGTCAACTTTTCTACAGAAATGTCTTCCTATCGTCCACTTTTCAATAGCAATATCTTAATATCGTCAACTTTTCTATAGAAATGTCTTTCTATCGTCAACTTTTCTATAGAAATGTCTTTCTATCGTCAACTTTTCTATAGAAATGTCTTAATACCGTCAACTTTTCTATAGAAATGTCTTCCTATCGTCAGCTTTTCTATAGAAATGTCTTTCTAACGTCAACTTTTCTATAGAAATGTGTTCCTAGTGTCAACTTTTCTATAGAAATGTCTTCCTATCGTCAACTTTTCTATAGAAATGTCTTCCTTACGTCAAGTTTTCTATAGAAATGTCTTCCTAACGTCAACTTTTCTATAAAAATGTTTTCCTTTCGTCAACTTTTTTATAGAATTGTCTTCCTATATAGTTTTGAATAGTTATCATAATTTAATTTAACAATTAGTACAGGAATATTTGCATAAGCTATTTTATGTTAACCTTTTCTTATTAAGTAATTTTAAACTAAAATTTAATCAAACAAAAACTTTACTCACTTGATTTCTATTATATTTCTTTACCACTCACTTTTTAAAGTTATGTTAGAGGGAAATTTCTTTTGACTATCACTAGTCCCAAAAACGTCCTTTTTTAATAAAAACCAAACTAAAGTGACAATTTTTTATTATAACTAAAGTATTTCGAAGACCTTTTTTAACCTTAATCTAATAAATATTAGTAAATTCCAAAAAAAAAAGAGTAAAGAAAAAATCGTACAAAATTTATTTAAAATTCTGCAAATACTTTGAAAAGGAATTTAAGTTAACAATTTAATAAAAAGACAAAAACCAGACAAAATTTGAAACATACATGCCTTGTGAAGAGAATATGTTAAAAGCCTGAGGAAACCCAAGTCCAGGTTATTTTCCTCTCGTTGTTGTAATAAAATAAATTCTTGATGTTGTTATAAACATACTCATTAAAACAAGGTTAAGAGGGACACTCAAAAAGTGTTTTTAAGCCAAATATAATTCAATTTTTATATAGAAAACTTGTTTAAATGACAACTTTTTTAAAGAAAAAAAAAACTTTTCTGTAGAAAACTCATCCCAACGACAACTTTTCTAGAGAAAACTCTTCAAAACGTCAACATTTCTATAGAAAACGACAATTTTTCTATAAAAAGTTATTCCCAACGACAATTTTTCTCTTATTACTGACAATCTTTCTATAGAAAATTTGTTCTACCGACAATTTTTTTATAGAAAACTTGTTCTACCGACAACTTTTCTATAGAAAACTTGTTCTACCGACAACTTTTCTATAGAAAACTTGTTCTACCGACAACTTTTCTATAGAAAACTTGTTCTACCGACAACTTTTCTATAGAAAACTTGTTCTACCGACAACTTTTCTATAGAAAACTTGTTCTACCGACAACTTTTCTATAGAAAACTTGTTCTACCGACAACTTTTCTATAGAAAACTTGTTCTACCGACAACTTTTCTATAGAAAACTTGTTCTACCGACAACTTTTCTATAGAAAACTTGTTCTACCGACAACTTTTCTATAGAAAACTTGTTCTACCGACAACTTTTCTATAGAAAACTTGTTCTACCGACAACTTTTCTATAGAAAACTTGTTCTACCGACAACTTTTTTATAGAAAACTTGTTCTACCGACAACTTTTCTATAGAAAACTTGTTCTACCGACAAGTTTTCTATAGAAAACTTGTTCTACCGACAACTTTTCTATAGAAAACTTGTTCTACCGACAACTTTTCTATAGAAAACTTGTTCTACCGACAACTTTTCTATAGAAAACTTGTTCTACCGACAACTTTTCTATAGAAAACTTGTTCTACCGACAACTTTTCTATAGAAAACTTGTTCTACCGACAACTTTTCTATAGAAAACTTGTTCTACCGACAACTTTTCTATAGAAAACTTGTTCTACCGACAACTTTTCTATAGAAAACTTGTTCTACCGACAACTTTTCTATAGAAAACTTGTTCTACCGACAACTTTTCTATAGAAAACTTGTTCTACCGACAACTTTTCTATAGAAAACTTGTTCTACCGACAACTTTTCTATAGAAAACTTGTTCTACCGACAACTTTTCTATAGAAAACTTGTTCTACGGACAACTTTTCTATAGAAAACTTGTTCTACGGACAACTTTTCTATAGAAAACTTATTCTACCGACAACTTTTCTATAGAAAACTTGTTCTACCGACAACTTTTCTATAGAAAACTTGTTCTACCGACAACTTTTCTATAGAAAACTTGTTCTACCGACAACTTTTCTATAGAAAACCTGTTCTACCGACAACTTTTCTATAGAAAACTTGTTCTACCGACAACTTTTCTATAGAAAACTTGTTCTACCGACAACTTTTCTATAGAAAACTTGTTCTACCGACAACTTTTCTATAGAAAACTTGTTCTACCGACAACTTTTCTATAGAAAACTTGTTCTACCGACAACTTTTCTATAGAAAACTTGTTCTACCGACAACTTTTCTATAGAAAACTTGTTCTACCGACAACTTTTCTATAGAAAACTTGTTCTACCGACAACTTTTCTATAGAAAACTTGTTCTACCGACAACTTTTCTATAGAAAACTTGTTCTACCGACAACTCTTCTATAGAAAACTTGTTCTACCGACAACTTTTCTATAGAAAACTTGTTCTACCGACAACTTTTCTATAGAAAACTTGTTCTACCGACAACTTTTCTATAGAAAACTTGTTCTACCGACAACTTTTCTATAGAAAACTTGTTCTACCGACAACTTTTCTATAGAAAACTTGTTCTACCGACAACTTTTCTATAGAAAACTTGTTCTACCGACAACTCTTCTATAGAAAACTTGTTCTACCGACAACTTTTCTATAGAAAACTTGTTCTACCGACAACTTCTTCTATAGAAAACTCTTTCTATCGACAACTTCTTCTATAGAAAACTCTTTCTATCGACAACTTTTATATATAAAGATCTTTTTTTTCTGAAGAAAAGTTTAAACTAACTTTTAATTCTACCCTCGTTTAGACATCCTGTTATTCAAAAAAAAAAAAAATATTTCAGCTGCTTTTAGAACAAAGGAAACAAGGATCTTAAAGTGTGACCACAAGTGGAATTATATAAAAAATACCAAACAACAAGAATTTGACAAACAAGACATAATATTTATGGTTAGAACTGGCCAAAATACAACAACAGAAACACCATATTTTACAACAAAATACTTAAAACTAACTGTACAACATATCAACTAGGGTTGTATTTACTAACACATTCACATAAATCTGTTAGAGTATAAAAAATGGTCAAGACAAAAGACACTTTACTTCAGCCAGAAAAAGTTTTAAGTATGAGTTTAAGAAGAAAAGTGTAAATATATACATAAATTGGACTTGTTAAAAAATGAAAAAAAGCAAAGCAGACTAAGAGCAAAAAGGGATATATTTATTATATTGTATAAAAGAAAATTATTACCAAACATTTACCACAATTTACGAAACAACAAAACATGACATAAACTAAAATTAAGACAAAAGAAAAGCAACTAAACAAACTGACTATTAAGAAAATATAAAATAAAACTAACAGCTTTAATTGTGTATATTAAATGCATGTGTGTATGTTAGAAAGAGCAAATTCTGATATATAAATTTCATACATACATAGATTGTTATAAATGGAAAGCATATAAGAAAATGTATAAATTTAGCAAAAAAAAGCCCTTAGAAAGGAATTTGTTACAGTTTAAGTGTGTTAAGAAACATGCGACATTTCTTTACAGGACTTTATTAAAAACTAAACAAAATATATATTCCTCTAAACAAATACATACATACACTTATTTATTTACATTTATGTATGTATTTATTGAGCTACCCAAAGAAAATTCTTTGCTTTTTTGTGATCAAAATACTTGAAATTTTTCTTTAGTTTTCCCCCCTCCCTTTCAACTATTCCTCAATATAATTTTAGTTTTTATTCACTTACTTTTTGGCCTACAACTGACTATGTCTATAAAAAAAGCCTCCAGGACATTAAATATTTAAAATATTTTTATGAGACCCATATAAATTTGAACAAGTATGTTAAAGATTTCTACTCTAACTAAACGGTATGTGGTTAAAGTGAAATATTCTAAATTATGTATAACCGCAATTTGTTAGAAATGTTTATTTTTGAAAACATTATCACAGATAAATAGAAATGTCCTTAATTTGAAAGGATAAATTTGAATTTAAGTAAAATGGCAAAGTTAAAAGGAGGGGATGATGTTTATAATAGAGTCATAAATTGAAAACCAAATAGTTTTTGAAGTGGGCATGAAAACTTTAATTTTATTAAAAAGATTTAACAGGTTTAGTTATATTGTGACAAATGTGTCTAGGATGAGACCTTTTTTTGAAGAAAATAAAATTTTAATTTTGTAAAGAAATAATGGGTGTTTTTTTTAGAGGTATAGAACTTCGAATTGAAATAAAACACAAGAAGATCGTTTTAATGTCCATCAATTTGGCTTTATTGGAAGGATAATTTTATGCCATTAATGTTTAAGTATGATTTCGGGCATATGGCCGCCGCGGCTGGCTCGAATAAAGCCAATTCTACAGGTCCAATTTTCAACAACTTTTTCGAGCATATGGGGCCGTATGTTGCCAATAACGCCACGAATGTTGGCTTCCAAGTCCCCTAACGTTTCTGGTTTGTTGGCGTAGACGAGCGACTTCACATATCCCCAAAGAAAATAATCCAGTGGTGTCAAATCGCACGATCTTGGTGGCCAATTGACCAATTTGCGATGAAAATCAGCATCGAGATCAATCTCATTTTCGGCTCATACACCAAAATCACGACGCATTGCATGGTCTCGCGGCTTCAATACTTGCACAAGCTGGATCTTGTAAGGTCGCAAGCCAAGATCTTTGCGCAAAATCTTCCATAAAGTTGATGGACAAAGCTCCAATTGCTGTGCACGGTGGCGAATCGATTCATTCGGGTCCTCTTCAACACTTTGCTCTACAGCGGCAATTGTTTCTTCGGTGCGCACTGTTCGACGTCGCTGCGGATGCGTATTATCACATAGAGTAAACGTAGTGCGAAAACGATCCATGGTTAACCGAATTAATTGCTCTGATGGACGATTATGTCGACCATAAAATGGACGGAGCTTGCGGTAAACTTCGCTAACTGAACCATTATTTTCGAAATAAATTTGCACGATTTGCAAGCGTTGTTCTTTTGTCAAAATGCTCATGATGAAATGGCAAACCAAACTAAATATTAATCACTTGACAGCTGACAAAATGGCCGCCAGTTAAAAAAGTGATGCCAACTTAAAGTTCTATACCTCAATAAAAAACACCCGATATTATTATAAAATGTCTCCACTCTTACGAAACTTTATTATTTACAAACTGATGGTATAATTCTAAAAACAGACAGGTTAATTCCTCAGCATACTGTCACAGTACTTGAAAATCATTTTTGCCGCACTATGCCTTATTAATGGCGTGGAATTCAACATTACATACATTGCACCAATTGCACTTTACTAATGTAGGGGAGCTTTAGACAATTTGATAAAATCTGTCTGAATGTAGTCCTTAATCAGGTTAAGCACTATTGAAGGTTGTTCTTTCTCAAAGATAGGATACTTATAGCTTATAAAGAGATTATACATTTATATATATTTAATGCAACAAACCAAATCCCTGCTTCCACAGAGGTATGTCAACGGAAATGGCGATGGATAGGCCACACACTTCGAAGGCCAAATACCAACATTGCTCGACAAGCGCTTCGTTGGAATCCACAAGGAAGCGGCCGTCGTGTTGGTGCACCTGCTGGAACGTGGAGAAGATCAATTGATGCGGAGTTACAAGCAGCAAACTATTCATGGAATGATGTATGCCTAACATCTCGCAATAGAGTCCGATATAAAAGGATGGTTGAGACCCTATGCTCCACTGGGAGTCAAGGATAACAGAAGAAGATATATTTAGATGTACCTAACCCAGAAAAGTTGGAGGTCTGCTTTTTTTATCACGCTCTAAGCGAAGATAATTTCCTTCAAGCATATTTACGCTTACTACTACTTACTGAAACTACCTCATATATACTGCCACGTAGATATCATTTTTCTATTGACAATCAATCCGCTACCAAATCCCTATATAATGTCTTCACGACATCTGTACTTACTCATGTGTGCTGAGAACCTCTAAAAGACGTTAAATTTCACTATAAACACATCTAGAGATCTCCATAGTCAAAAGGATATTGACCAATATATAGGTTTTCCATCTGCAATGTATAGGTCTGTTCAGACCATTTGCATATGGCCTCTGATCATTACCTTGTCAAGGAACGTAAAGCGAGAACCGCAAAGAAAGTTTGACATTACACATCTATAATTTAAACGCCAAATTTCTTCCGATTATTTGCATAGAACAGCTCAATTACCCATAGAAAACATTTCTGATGCCAATGACATCTGCGCGCAATGACAACATATTGCCAATTCCATAAAAACTGCTGCAAAATCTGTATCAGGGTTGCAAACATCCCAAAAACTCTTGGTATGTATTTCTTCATCCAGAAAAAAATTCAAAAATTTTCGAAATCCGTCGACTCCTTGGGGTAATGTCAAAGTCGCAAATCTTAACAGAATTTAATTAAATTCGACACACGTCTATTGATTGACCCAAGAAACAGTTGTATAATTTTGGCTGAGATCGCTTGACTTCTTGAACCACCTGTCTTAGACCCCAATTTTTATACCCTTCGCCGCCATAGGTGGAAAAGATATTATAAGTTTTTGCTGATGTATGTAACGCAAAGAAATATTTGCCTTAGACCCACCTTTTAGTATAGCAATAGGCTTAGAATCACTTTCTGTCGACTTACTGACGATTTAGCGATGTCCGTCCGTCCGTCCATCTGGACGACTGGCTGGCTGGAACCCCATGTAAGCCATGTAATCAAAGTGCAGGTCGCAATTCTAAAGATACTTTGATGAAATTTTGCACAGACCATTTTCTTGATAGTGGGACCCTGGAAATTGGTCAAAACCGGTCCACTATTTTTGGTACCTCCCATAGGTCCCACTTCCCGGAATTGATATATTGAACACAAATATCAATATTGAAAATTTGAAACAAATATTGCTTATGTGAACTAAAATCACTGTACCAAATTACATTGAAATCGGTTCACATTTGACTATAGCTCCCATACAAACTCTTCTGTCAAAACGCACTAGATGAGACAAAAATCACTAAAACGCTCGTAAGTCTGAAGAAAATGAGAATTCTAAGTTTACTTTTTGCATTGTAACATGCCGTTACAAATAATATATTAAATTCTACTACTTTCATCTATATACTGCACAACACTCTTTTTCTGAACACCCTGTTTTTCATTTTTGCTACCTCCTTAATATATCTAAATATATATAAATAAATAAAAACCAGAACCTAAACATAATTCTCATTTAGTTGATAACCATACCAGCATAAGTATTCTTGTTTTTAACACAGAGGGAGGCAGAACTTAGAGTTCTTCCTAGTAGTTAACATCGTAGTTAGTTGATCCGATTGTTGTATTATAATACCGTAGTTAGCCGACTGAGAGCCGAAGTTTTTATCTCATCGGAGTATTCTTTGCTTCGTAGTTAACCGACCGAGAGGCGAAGTATTTATCTCGTCGGATTGAATGCTGTAGTTAGCCGATGGAGAGCCGAAGTTTTTATCTCATCGGAGTATTATTTGCTTTGTAGTTAACCGACCGAGAGCCGAAGTATTTATCTCATCGGATTGAATGCTGTAGTTAGCCGACGGATAGCCGAAGTTTTTATCTCATCGGAGTATTATTTAATTCTGTAGATAGCCGATCGGATCAATAGTAGCTGAAGCACTTACTATTAAAACTTACTAAGCCAATCGAGAGCTGAAGCATTTATCTCGTTGGATGGTAGGCTCATAGTTAATCAATCGGATTATTATTTCCTAATATCTCGTATATAGCTGAAACCCCATCCGATAAAACCCTGTAGGTAGTCATTAAGAAACGTTTGTACTTTAAATCGAGCCGAAGTTCCAAAAGAACTCGGTAAATATACCATTGTGTAGTGCGGATCGTAAGATCAAAACTCGTATTGTACAAGCATAGAAGTTTCTTATTATTTAACCCATATAAGCATTGCTTTTGCTCAACGACTCACGAAGATACTAAGCCGCCCTGTGGAAGCAAAATATATTAAAGGAAGCAGACCTTTAATGAACCTGGACAGACTAGGCATACCTCAGCTGGAAAATAAAACTGCATTACAGCATA
This sequence comes from Stomorhina lunata, assembly GCA_933228675.1. NCBI lineage: Eukaryota > Metazoa > Arthropoda > Insecta > Diptera > Rhiniidae > Stomorhina > Stomorhina lunata. The sequence continues at coordinate 45,628,425 of OW121743.1, read as the reverse complement.
CATACTTTTTGTAACAACTGCAATCAATTTGGCAAATTTCGAGATAATCGGTCCACATTTGACCCTATATAAGTCATATAAGTCTAAATGACGGAAACAGCATAAAAATATAAGTTTTGAGAAAATGTCTGTATGATGGTAAAATTTAGCAAATATTTGTATTTATACAGGAAAAAACACCTTTGATCTTAGTGGTGAAGGCTATCGTATAGTCGGGCTTGACCGACTATAGCACTTTCTTACTTGTTTCATTTATTTTTGTTCGCCACAATTCTCAACAGAATTTGATGAAATCGGGCGCACGTCTTTAAGTTTTTACAACAAAGAGCTCTACAAATTTGTTTGAAATCCGTTCAATCTTTGGGGTACCTGCTTTGGACTTACACTTAAGTTTAATTTGATTAAAATGTTAAGCCTTAAACTGCAATACTTTTTGCTTAAATTATGCATAACACTTTATGTGGCTTTTTTCAGAAAATTTTTAACTTTTTCTTACAATTGGTAAATTTCGGTGAATTTTTTCGCTCAATCTAAAGAATGGACTTTTGCCTCTCACGTGGTTATCATGGAATATGTTCAGAAATATGCTCGGCCTTTGACCTTAACAGGTTCTAAATATAGGCCATTTAAGTAAGTAAGTACTAGTTCGTTTCCTGGAATAAAAACACTTAATACTTTGGTTCAGCACAAGAGACGTAGCAATCTCTTAGTAAAATCTAGTCTTTAAGAGTTTTAAAGTTAAGAAAAAAAGTGGAATACAAAAGAATATAATAACGTGAAAGAAAGTGAGTGCGCAGCAATAACACTCACTTAGCAGTTTTAAGATAAATCAGTTATTTGTGATGAGTCAGAAGTTTTAGGATAACTCAGCAGTTTTAGGATGACTCATAAATTGTATGATAAATCAGAAATTTTAGTATAATGCTAAAAACACAATCACGGCTACATGCTACGGGCTACAACCTGTCAAAATTAGGTTACACGGCGGACCGATTTTACCTACAACAATTTCTATAATATATCGAAAATACTTTTGCTAAATTTTGTCTCTCCAACTCTTGTAGTTAAGGAGCTATCGCACGGAAAGACGGAGATAAACCGTATTTTCTTTTGTATTTTTGTGTTTCCGTAAGTTTTTCATATGGGAGCTATGGTCAAATAGTAACCGATTGTAACACTGGCTGGCATTCACAGAAGACTTCCTTTTGTAAAATTTTGTTGCTGTAGCCCTTTTTGATAAGGCGCTATCGCGCTTTTATCTGACGGACAGAAGGACATAAACCCCTTTTCTTTTCATATTTTTTTTTTCGTAAATTTTTTATATGGGAGCTATGGTCAAATGGTTAGTAGTTATATTTGTTATAGTTTTAGATTTATTGGCATTTAAGTGTATTTTAGGTGAAATTTTGGCTGTTTCCGTAAGTTTTTTGTATGGGAGCTATGACTAAATGTGAACCGATTTTGATAAAATTTATTTATATGCTGCCTAGGGCTTATGCAAAACTTCTATATACCAAATTGTATCATCATAGCTATTATAGTTTGTTATTTATTAGCAAATAAGCGATTAGTGTAGGCGAGGTTGTACGGGATCTATGGTCAAATGTTAACCAATTTTGCCCAATTTCAATACCAAAATTTTCTTAGAGACGAAGAATATTAATACTAAGTTTCAGTGAGCTAGCTCTTTTCGTTTAGGAGTAATTGTGATTTCAACAGACAGACAGACAGACAGACGGACATCGCTCAATCGTCTTAGAATTTCATAAGGATTCAGAGTATATATCGTTTTTAATTTTTGAGCCAATATTAAGGAAATTACAAAAGGAATGACGATCTCATTCTTTTTGATGGTGGGTATAAAAATGTCGGTTGTAAAAATAAGTTTTAAGGATATGGACTCTTTATCTATTATAAATTTGAAAAGTAATTTTAGTAGCTTTTGTTTGAAAAAAGTTAATATCGAACATAAGCTTCTAAAGTTATGCCCTATAATTCTTAAAATTTTAAAAGCTCATCACTCTCAAACTATAAGTGATTCCACTAAAATCTTTCTTTCAGGTACATAAAAACCGTTGATATCGGAGGTTGGTTACAAAAAAGGATTTATTTAATTTCTGTCAAATCGTTATTTTGCCCATCTTATAAATGCGATATTGACATCACGCATAAGCAGCTGTTTCTATTGTAGACATTTTGATTTATTTTTTGGAATTTTTCTATCTGTTGGCTTTTGTTTTATTTGGTAAGTTTACTATAACTTATTCTTTATTTATTAATATATTTCAGGTATTGGTATGGACTTGGATGAAATGATAATAGTGGAAGTAGTCCAAACGTCAAAAATCTATATCAGCTGTTTTCAATGCAGCTGCCGTCTTAAAATAATTAAGTAGCTGACTACAGGGCGACTGTTGCAGCCAACGACTTTTGTAGTCGGTGTTCGTGTAGCCTGCTGTCGTGATTGTGTTTTCAGCATAAGTCAGCATTTTTAGAATGAGTCAAGTGTTAAAGGATGAGTCAGCAGTTTCGAATGTTTTAGCAGTTTTAGGATGACTCAGCAGTTTTAGATGATTCATATTAGTGGTTTCAACGAAATGTTCATGTGCTGTTTATACGACTGAGTAAAATTTTCATGTGTTTTGTTATTGTAAGAAAAATACATGCAAATTGCACTCAATCGTCAACCATTTTAGTTATACAAACCCCACATGAATCTAAGAAATCTAATATCATAATTCTAATGTCTGCAACAATAAATTTTTATGTGAATTCATATTTAAAACCTAAATCTTTTAAAAGAGTTTCAGTCCCATGACTTGTAATTGTTGAGTAAAAAAAAAAAAAGTTTTTTAAGGCATATTGGTATTAGCATTTCATTCTACATTTAGATTGTTTTGCATCGACAGCGTGTTAATGCGGTAGTACTTATCGCTATTGCAGAGCGCTATGTTAACTAATAATTTTGATTAAAATTAATAATAAGAGAAATTTACGTTGACGTAATTGGGGCTCAAACCCGGAATCATTTTTATACCCTTCACCACCATAGATGGAAAGGGTATTATAAGTTTGTGCTGATGTAAGTAACGCATAGAAATATTTGTCTTAGACCCACCTTTTAGTTTGCCAATAGGCTTAGAATCACTTTCTGAGTCGATTAAGCGATGTCCATCCGTCCGTCCGTCTGTCTGGCTGGCTGGACCCCCATGTAAATCTTGTAATCAAACTACAGGTCGCAATTCTAAATGTAATTTGATGAAATTTGTCACAGATAATTTTTTTGATAATGGGACCATGGCTATTGAAATTGGTCAAAATCGCTACATTATTTATGGTACCTCCCATTGGTCTCACTTCCCAAAATTGATATATTGGCCACAAATATCAATATTTTTTCATAAAATTTAAAACAAATACTGCTTATGTAAACTAAAATCACTGTACCAAATTTCGTTGAAATCGGTCAACATTTGACCATAGCTCCCATACAAACTCTTCTTTAAAAAGGCACTGAATGAGATAACAAGTAAGAGTGTTATATTCGGCTGTGCCGAATCTTATATACCCACCATCAAGTTGTGTTAAATTTAGAAACATATCTCATATATATACGAGGGTGCAGCAAATTCAAAACGTGGACCAAATTGGAAAAAAGTTGTTACGCTAGTTGTCATTGTTGGTAAAATATTTGGAATAACTTCGGTTGCAGTAGCTTTATAGTTCAACATTCAAGAGTATGTAAGTGGTTTCCCTAGTATTTATTTACTTTGAACAAAATTCGTTATCACAACCGGGTATGGTTTTACATTAATAAGTTGTTAAATACTTTTCCTTTAGCTTAACATTTAGTTAGGATAAAGAAGTTGATAGTAATACGACTGGTCCATATATTTTGTAAGGAGGTCCTAATGCATCTACTATATACAAATCTTAATATGCTGCTTGTACCTCCGAATCTTTTTAATTGTAGATATAACAAGTAAGAGTGTTATATTCGGCTGTGCCGAATCTTATATACCCACCATCAAGTTGTGTTAAATTTAGAAACATATCTCATATATATACGAGGGTGCAGCAAATTCAAAACGTGGACCAAATTGGAAAAAAGTTGTTACGCTAGTTGTCATTGTTGGTAAAATATTTGGAATAACTTCGGTTGCAGTAGCTTTATAGTTCAACATTCAAGAGTATGTAAGTGGTTTCCCTAGTATTTATTTACTTTGAACAAAATTCGTTATCACAACCGGGTATGGTTTTACATTAATAAGTTGTTAAATACTTTTCCTTTAGCTTAACATTTAGTTAGGATAAAGAAGTTGATAGTAATACGACTGGTCCATATATTTTGTAAGGAGGTCCTAATGCATCTACTATATACAAATCTTAATATGCTGCTTGTACCTCCGAATCTTTTTAATTGTAGATATAAAAAGGGGATGTAATATATATATAAGAATTATAGCCAAATGTTGACCGATTGTAACAAAATTTTACACACTGGTTGGTATTTATGTAAAGCTTATTTTTGCAAAATTTAATGGCAATAGCTATCACAGTTTCTAATTTAATAGCTTTTAACTGGTCCTTGCTAAATATTTTTTGGTTTCCGGGAGTGTATTTTATATGAGAGTTATAGTCAAATATGGACCGATTCCTATAAAATTTGATATACTGACCAATACTTGTATAAAACTTCTCTATACTAAATTTAGTCGTCATAGCTATTACAATTGTATTCAATTTATCAGCATTCATGTGTTTCCCGGGGCGGGGTTATATGGGAGCTCTAACTAAATGTGAACCGATTTTGCCCATTTTCAGTATACAACTTTTGTTACATATCAGAAATACTTTTGTAAAATTTTGTCTCTCTAGCTTTTATAGTTAAGGAGCTGTCGCGCTTTTATCTGACGGACAGACGGACATAAATCTCCTTTTCTTTTTTTATTTTTGTGTTTCTGTAAGTTTTTTATATGGGAGCTATGGTCAAATGGTGACCGATTGTAACAAAATTTTGCACACTGGCTGGCATTCACATAAGACTTGCTTTTGTAAAATTTTGTTGCTATAGCCCTTTCAGTTAAGGCGCTATCGCGCTTTTATCTAACGGACAGACGGACATAAACCCCCTTTTCTTTTTGTATTTTTGTGTTTCCGTAAGTTTTTTATACGGGAGCTAGGTCAAATGGTGACCGATTGTGACAAAATTTTGCACACTGGCTGGTATTCACATAAGACTTATTTGTGCTAAATTTGGTGGTCAAAGCTACTACAGTTTATCATTTATTGGCATTTAAGTGAATTTCAGGTGGAATTTAGGCTGTTTCCGTATGTTTTTTATATGGGAGCTATGGTTAAATGTGAACCGATTTCAATGAAATTTTACATGCTGCCTAGTGCTTATGCAAAACTTCTAGATACAAAATTTTGTCATCATAGCTATTATAATTTGTCAGTTATTAGCAAATAAGCGACTAGCCCAGACGAGGTTATACGGGAGCTATGGTCAAATGTTAACCGATTTTGCCCAATTTCAATACCAAAATTTTCTCATAAATGAGGAATGTTTTTGCTAAGTTTCAGTGAGCTAGCTCCTTTCGTTTAGGCGTTATCGTGATTTCAACAGACAGACAGACAGACAGACGGACAGACAGATGGACAGACAGACGGACATCGCTCAATCGTCTTAGAATTTTATAAGGATTCAGAATATATATCGTTTTTGATTTTTGAGCCAATATTAAGGAAATTACAAACGGAATGACAATCTCAATATACCCCCCATTCTTTTTGATGGTGGGTATAAAAAGGGGATGTAATATATATATAAGAATTATAGCCAAATGTTGACCGATTGTAACAAAATTTTACACACTGGTTGGTATTTATGTAAAGCTTATTTTTGCAAAATTTAATGGCAATAGCTATCACAGTTTCTAATTTAATAGCTTTTAACTGGTCCTTGCTAAATATTTTTTGGTTTCCGGGAGTGTATTTTATATGAGAGTTATAGTCAAATATGGACCGATTCCTATAAAATTTGATATACTGACCAATACTTGTATAAAACTTCTCTATACTAAATTTAGTCGTCATAGCTATTACAATTGTATTCAATTTATCAGCATTCATGTGTTTCCCGGGGCGGGGTTATATGGGAGCTCTAACTAAATGTGGACCGATTTTGCCCATTTTCAGTATACAACTTTTGTTACATATCAGAAATACTTTTGTAAAATTTTGTCTCTCTAGCTTCTATAGTTAAGGAGCTGTCGCGCTTTTATCTGACGGACAGACGGACATAAATCTCCTTTTCTTTTTGTATTTTTGTGTTTCTGTAAGTTTTTTATATGGGAGCTATGGTCAAATGGTGACCGATTGTAACAAAATTTTGCACACTGGCTGGCATTCACATAAGACTTGCTTTTGTAAAATTTTGTTGCTATAGCCCTTTCAGTTAAGGCGCTATCGCGCTTTTATCTAACGGACAGACGGACATAAACCCCCTTTTCTTTTTGTATTTTTGTGTTTCCGTAAGTTTTTTATATGGGAGCTAGGTCAAATGGTGACCGATTGTGACAAAATTTTGCACACTGGCTGGTATTCACATAAGACTTATTTGTGCTAAATTTGGTGGTCAAAGCTACTACAGTTTATCATTTATTGGCATTTAAGTGAATTTCAGGTGGAATTTAGGCTGTTTCCGTATGTTTTTTATATGGGAGCTATGGTTAAATGTGAACCGATTTCAATGAAATTTTACATGCTGCCTAGTGCTTATGCAAAACTTCTAGATACAAAATTTTGTCATCATAGCTATTATAATTTGTCAGTTATTAGCAAATAAGCGACTAGCCCAGACGAGGTTATACGGGAGCTATGGTCAAATGTTAACCGATTTTGCCCAATTTCAATACCAAAATTTTCTCATAAATGAGGAATGTTTTTGCTAAGTTTCAGTGAGCTAGCTCCTTTCGTTTAGGCGTTATCGTGATTTCAACAGACAGACAGACAGACAGACAGACAGACAGACAGACGGACAGACAGACGGACAGACAGACGGACATCGCTCAATCGTCTTAGAATTTTATAAGGATTCAGAATATATATCGTTTTTGATTTTTGAGCCAATATTAAGGAAATTACAAACGGAATGACAATCTCAATATACCCCCCATTCTTTTTGATGGTGGGTATAAAAATCACTAAAACGCTTGTAAATCTAAAGATAATTAGAATTTTAAGTTTATTTCTTGCATACATCATTTTTCTAACAACTGTAATTAATTTGCCAAATTTCGAGATTGACAAAATGACAAAAACAGCTTAAATATATAAGTTTTGAGAAAATGTTTGTATGATGGCAAAATTTAGGAAATATTTGTATTTATACAGGAAAATAACACCTTTGACCTTAGTGGTGAAGAATATCGTATGGTCGGGATTGACCGACTATAGCTCTTTCTTACTTGCTTTGAAGAAATACTTTTCACGTCAACTACAGTCCCTTGAAAATTTATGCTCAATCGGATGAGGGGAAAGCATTCCCACGACCTGCCCAAATTTTGAAAAATACCTTATTTTTGTCTTTGATTGTCAATAATTTCATTTATACTTTAGAAAAAAGAAATTCCAAAGAAGATTTACAATTCTGTGGTCTGTAAGTACTAAATGGCTGAGCTTTGTCAAAATATTATCAAGTTTACTTAGTTTTTTTCATGTGAGAAAATTATACTTATTTTCTCTGGTCGGTTTCAAAAACCGTTTTTTGATTTTTCGAAAATTTTGATCAACAAATATTACAAATCGTCACCTAAAAGACGAAATAACCTATCTACAGTTTTCAACAGTTTACAGGAAAGGGAAAGAACGTCACAAAATTGGAAGTATTTGCAAAATGTAAACGAAAATTATGTATTTTGATTAAAATTAAACCAGAAATATATATATATATCGGTTGAAAAATTTTTGTTTTTCTAAACACAGCTTATGTTACATTTAGGTTATTTGGAACTGCCAAATACTTACCAAATAACCTATCTGCAGTACTATTTGGTACGAATAAATCAAATTTTTTTATACAAATAAAAATTAAATAAATTAAATAATAACAATTATAGTTTCTTTTACTGGTTTAAGAAAATAAAAGTACTTAATGATTCTTTAAATTACACTATGCAACAAACTTAAACTTTTAACGCGATTTTTAGTTTTTAGATTTAGTTTTTTCTTTTTTAAGTGCGTAAAGGTCCTCTAGGTACAAAAACTGCAATAATTTGGTCATTTATGATATTAGATGTTCAAACTTTTGCACAGATATACATTATGATATAGGGAATAATAATCCATAAAAAAAATCAATCAGATAGGTCATTTGGTCTTTAAGATGACGAAATTATTAATTATCATTCCAGTTTCATAAAACAAACAAACTAGAGAATAAAACCCAGAAAAAATCTTATCTTAAACCGTTTCGCCGTACCTACGCTCGTAAATAATTTTTGTCTTTACCCAGTTGTCAAGAGTGTGAGTTTATGAAAATCAAAATACTCCATCTCTGCCTGTAGCTAAATCTAAATTAAAAAGCTCATTAAATAAATAATTATAAACACATGTTACCACAAAAGCTGAATCGAAATAAATCCACATTATGTGGCTGCAATTTCATTTAAAATATTATTATTATTACTTTCCAGTTAATTTCTGGCTGAGCTAAATAAAACAAAACCAGAAAATGAAAGAAGCCAAAAAATAATGCAAAAACTACTTTACAAAGTAAAAACATATTTACTCCCCCACATACTAAGTAGTACTTAAATACTCAACACTTCTAGTACCAAATAAATAAATATTTTGAAGTACATATATTTACTACTGCTCTATCTACCAGCTATTAACTCTAACTATACTATAATCACACAGCTGGAATTTATGATCATATATTTTTATATTGGTCATACCTTCCACTTGTGAGTTTTTGGTACTTTTTTTTCGCTTTTATAGCTTAACAGCAGGAAAGTTGTAAAAAAAACATTGAAGGAAACTTGTTCTTAATTTAAATATCCTTGTAAAACTAAATATAGACTAGAGTTTGAGCAACCACTAGAGATAGCAGCAGAACCAGAAGCAAAAAAAAAAGTTTGGTGCTTTTTTTTTTCTCATAGTAGAACATGTCGAATGAGTGTTTCCCAAGTACTTACTCTTAGTTTTAGAAGTAATAAATTGATGTGGTAGTACAACTATTGATAGTAATAATTTTGTGGACTTTTTTATAGTAAAAACAAAAAAAAGCAACACAATTGTGGTCGTTAGTTGCAGCAAAGTCTTGCTCCATTTTTCTGGCACTTAATAGAAATTCGTAAAAAGGTACTTTAAATTGTTTAGATAAGATAAATTCTATAATTTTTTTAATAAAGAATAGTCTAAAGAAATTTTTTCTAAAAAAGAATTTTCTATAGAAAATTTTTAATTTTTCTATAGAAAATTTTTAATTTTTAATTTTTCTATAGAAAATTTTTAATTTTTCTATAGAAAATTTTTCATATTTCTATAGAAAATTTTTCATATGTCTATAGAAAATTTTTAATATTTCCATAGAAAATTTTTAATTTTTCTATAGAAAATTTTTAATTTTTCTATAGAAAATTTTTAATTTTTCTATAGAAAATTTTTTATTTTTCTATAGAAAATTTTTAATTTTTCTATAGAAAATTTTTAATTTTTCTATAGAAAATTTTTAATTTTTCTATAGAAAATTTTTAATTTTTCTATAGAAAATTTTAATTTTTCTATAGAAAATTTTTAATTTTTCTATCAAAAATTTTTAATTTTTCTATCGAAAATTTTTAATTTTTCTATAGAAAATTTTAATTTTTCTAAAGAAAATTTTTAATTTTTCTATAGAAAATTTTTAATTTTTCTATAGAAAATTTTTAATTTTTCTATAGAAAATTTTTAATTTTTCTATAGAAAATTTTTAATTTTTCTATAGAAAATTTTTAATTTTTCTATAGAAAATTTTTAATTTTTCTATCAAAAATTTTTAATTTTTCTATCGAAAATTTTTAATTTTTCTATAGAAAATTTTTAATTTTTCTAAAGAAAATTTTTAATTTTTCTAAAGAAAATTTTTAATTTTTCTATAGAAAATTTTTAATTTTGCTATAGAAAATTTTTATTTTTCTATAGAAAATTTTTAATTTTTCTATAGAAAATTTTTAATTTGTCTATAGAAAATTTTTAATTTTTCAATAGAAAATTTTTAATTTGTCTATAGAAAATTTTTCATTTTTCTATAGAAAATTTTTAATTTTTCTATAGAAAATTTTTCATTTTTCTATAGAAAATTTTTCATTTTTCTATAGAAATTTTTTCATTTTTCTATAGAAAATTTTTCAGTTTTCTATAGAAAATTTTTCAGTTTTCTATAGAAAATTTTTCATTTTTCTATAGAAAATTTTTTAATTATTCTATAGAAAATTATTAATTTTTCTATAGAAAATTTTTAATTTTTCTATAGAAAATTTGTATTTTTCTATAGAAAATTTTTAATTTTTCTATTGAAAATTTTTAATTTTTCTATAGAAAATTTTTAATTTTTCTATAGAAAATTTTTAATTTTTCTATAGAAAATTTTTAATTTTTCTATAGAAAATTTTTATTTTTCTATAGAAAATTTTTAATTTTTCTATAGAAAATTTTTAATTTTTCTATAGAAAATTTTTAATTTTTCTATAGAAAATTTTTAATTTTTCTATAGAAAATTTTTCATTTTTCTATAGAAAATTTTTCATTTTTCTATAGAAAATTTTTCAGTTTTCTATAGAAAATTTTTCAGTTTTCTATAGAAAATTTTTCAGTTTTCTATAGAAAATTTTTCAGTTTTCTATAGAAAATTTTTCATTTTTCTATAGAAAATTTTTCATTTTTCTATAGAAAATTTTTAATTTTTCGATAGATACTTTTTAATTTTTCTATAGAAAATTTTTCATTTTTCTATAGAAAATTTTTATTTTTCTATAGAAAATTTTTAATTTTTCTATAGAAAATTTTTAATTTTTCTATAGAAAATTTTTAATTTTTCAATAGAAAATTTTTAATTTGTCTATAGAAAATTTTTCATTTTTCTATAGAAAATTTTTAATTTTTCTATAGAAAATTTTTCATTTTTCTATAGAAATTTTTAATTTTTCTATAGAAAATTTTTAATTTTTCTATAGAAAATTTTTAATTTTTCAATAGAAAATTTTTAATTTGTCTATAGAAAATTTTTCATTTTTCTATAGAAAATTTTTCATTTTTCTATAGAAAATTTTTCATTTTTCTATAGAAAATTTTTCAGTTTTCTATAGAAAATTTTTCAGTTTTCTATAGAAAATTTTTCATTTTTCTATAGAAAATTTTTCATTTTTCTATAGAAAATTTTTCATTTTTCTATAGAAAATTTTTAATTTTTCTATAGAAAATTTTTAATTTTTCTATACAAAATTTTTAATTTATCTATAGAAAATTTTTTATTTTTCTATAGAAAATTTTTAATTTTTCTATAGAAAATTTTTAATTTTTCTATAGAAAATTTTTAATTTTTCTATAGATACTTTTTAATTTTTCTATAGAAAATTTTTCATTTTTCTATAGAAAATTTTTATTTTTCTATAGAAAATTTTTAATTTTTCTATAGAAAATTTTTAATTTTTCTATAGAAAATTTTTAATTTTTCAATAGAAAATTTTTAATTTGTCTATAGAAAATTTTTCATTTTTCTATAGAAAATTTTTAATTTTTCTATAGAAAATTTTTCATTTTTCTATAGAAAATTTTTAATTTTTCTATAGAAAATTTTTAATTTTTCTATAGAAAATTTTTAATTTTTCAATAGAAAATTTTTAATTTGTCTATAGAAAATTTTTCATTTTTCTATAGAAAATTTTTCATTTTTCTATAGAAAATTTTTCATTTTTCTATAGAAAATTTTTCAGTTTTCTATAGAAAATTTTTCAGTTTTCTATAGAAAATTTTTCATTTTTCTATAGAAAATTTTTCATTTTTCTATAGAAAATTTTTCATTTTTCTATAGAAAATTTTTAATTTTTCTATAGAAAATTTTTAATTTTTCTATACAAAATTTTTAATTTATCTATAGAAAATTTTTTATTTTTCTATAGAAAATTTTTAATTTTTCTATAGAAAATTTTTAATTTTTCTATAGAAAATTTTTAATTTTTCTATAGAAAATTTTTAATTTTTCTATAGAAAATTTTTAATTTTTCTATAGAAAATTTTTAATTTTTCTATAGAAAATTTTTAATTTTTCTATAGAAAATTTTTAATTTTTCTATAGAAATATTTTAATTTTTCTATAGAAATATTTTAATTTTTCTATAGAAAATTTTTAATTTTTCTATAGAAAATTTTTAATTTTTCTATAGAAAATTTTTAATTTTTCTATAGAAAATTTTTAATTTTTCTATAGAAAATTTCGCATTTTTCTTTAGAAAATTTCGCATTTTTCTATAGAAAATTTCGCATTTTCTATATAAATTTCGCATTTATTGTGACTTTATTATTTATACAAAATATTCCTTCTAACATTTACTTAATTGTCTAATGTTTATTTATTCAATAAAAGAAATAAACTTTCTTTTGTTTAACGTTTTTCTCATAATTGGCAACTTAATAGGTTGGAAAAATAATTGAACCATTATCAATAGACTTCATGCACTCTGGCATACCCAAACGCTAAAGCCCAAGGCACAAAACGGTGGACAAATGATTGAAAAAGTAAAGGCAAAAGGCGAAGGGAAGCTACGATAAGTACATCATACTTACATATACAATTACACAGAGACTAAGTGTATGTGTAGGTGGGTTTTTAACCACATTTTTTTAAAAATTATTATTTTCGATTTGCTCTTCTTCTATTTTTCTATGAAACAAAAATAGCAAAAAAGTCTACTTGAAACTTGAGAGGATCCTAGTATCTATATATTATATCTATATATAAAAAGAAATGATAGCCTGAAAATTCGTTTAAGGATTGTATGTCCGCCATAGTGTAATGCTGTAACGTGTTTCTTGTCAGGGTATTAGTGTCGTCATCACCATGGACTTAAGCCATCTCCCGTTATTATTGTGTCAGTCAGTTTAACTGAACTGAACTCGTGCTGTTTGAAGAGGTCATCGTATCTATAGATATCTGGCCATTTTGGTTTTACTTTAACAAATACCATCATCATCAGTTATTGTCTTATGAAAGTGTATTAGTTTTCAAGGAAACAGAGAATAGTCGACACACTTTTCTTTTTACTTATTTTTAGTTGGTAAATTAATATGGAATCACTTAAGAATTTCTATTAAAAATAAATTTAGTTGGACAAAAAAATTAAAAGAAGATATGTTAGAAATGTTGCTAATAGCGAAATGAATTTTGTTATGAATTAGATACAATTTCCTTAATTTACTACTAAAATTTTTTATCAGAAATGAAAAATTTTCTATAGAAAATTCTATGAAAGAAATGAAAAAAAAAAATCTTAATATATAAAAACCATTCCCACTTTTCATTGTAATTTTATAACTCAAGAAAATTTTTCTATAGAAAAATGAAAAATTTTCTATAAAAAAATGAAAAATTTTCTATAGAAAAATGAAAAATTTTCTATAGAAAAATGAAAAATTTTCTATAGAAAAATGAAAAATTTTCTATAGAATAATGAAAAATTTTCTGTAGAAAAACGAAAAATTTTCTATAGAATAATGAAAAATTTTCTATAGAATAATGAAAAATTTTCTATAGCAAAATGAAAAATTTTCTATAGCAAAATGAAAAATTTTCTATAGAAAAATGAAAAATTTTCAATAGAAAAATGAAAAATTTTCTATAGAAAAATGAAAAATTTTCTATAGAAAAATGAAAAATTTTCTATAGAAAAATTAAAAATTTTCTATAGAAAAATTAAAAATTTTCTATAGAAAAATTAAAAATTTTCTATAGAAAAATTAAAAATTTTCTATAGAAAAATTAAAAATTTTCTATAGAAAACGGAAAAATTTTCTATAGAAAAACGAAAAATTTTCCATAGAAAAATGAAAAATTTTCTATAGAAATATGAAAAATTTTCTATGGAAAAACGAAAAATTTTCTATAGAAAAATGAAAAATTTTCTATAGAAAAATGAAAAATTTTATTTAGAAAAATGAAACATTTTCTATAGCAAAATGAAAAATTTTCTATAGAAAAATGAAAAATTTTCTATAGAAAAATGAAAAATTTTCTATAGAAAAATGAAAAATTTTCTATAGAAAAATGAAAAATTTTCTATAGAAAACTGAAAAATTTTCTATAGAAAACTGAAAAATTTTCTATAGAAAAATGAAAAATTTTCTATAGAAAAATTAAAAATTTTCTATAGAAAAATGAAAAATTTTCTATAGAAAAATTAAAAATTTTCTATAGAAAAATTAAAAATTTTCTATAGAAAAATTAAAAATTTTCTATAGAAAACGGAAAAATTTTCTATAGAAAAACGAAAAATTTTCCATAGAAAAATGAAAAATTTTCTATAGAAATATGAAAAATTTTCTATGGAAAAACGAAAAATTTTCTATAGAAAAATGAAAAATTTTCTATAGAAAAATGAAAAATTTTATTTAGAAAAATGAAACATTTTCTATAGCAAAATGAAAAATTTTCTATAGAAAAATGAAAAATTTTCTATAGAAAAATGAAAAATTTTCTATAAAAAAATGAAAAATTTTCTATAGAAAAATGAAAAATTTTCTATAGAAAAATGAAAAATTTTCTATAGAAAAATGAAAAATTTTCTATAGAAAAATGAAAAATTTTCTATAGAAAAATGAAAAATTTTCTATAGAAAAATGAAAAATTTTCTATAGAAAAATGAAAAATTTTCTATAGAAAAATGAAAAATTTTCTATAGAAAAATGAAAAATTTTCTATAGAAAAATGAAAAATTTTCTATAGAAAAATGAAAAATTTTCTATAGAAAAATGAAAAATTTTCTATAGAAAAATGAAAAATTTTCTATAGAAAAATGAAAAATTTTCTATAGAAAAATGAAAAATTTTCTATAGAAAAATGAAAAATTTTCTATAGAAAAATGAAAAATTTTCTATAGAAAAATGAAAAATTTTCTATAGAAAAATGAAAAATTTTCTATAGAAAAATGAAAAATTTTCTATAGAAAAATGAAAAATTTTCTATAGAAAAATGAAAAATTTTCTATAGAAAAATGAAAAATTTTCTATAGAAAAATGAAAAATTTTCTATAGAAAAATGAAAAATTTTCTATAGAAAAATGAAAAATTTTCTATAGAAAAATGAAAAATTTTCTATAGAAAAATGAAAAATTTTCTATAGAAAAATGAAAAATTTTCTATAGAAAAATGAAAAATTTTCTATAGAAAAATGAAAAATTTTCTATAGAAAAATGAAAAATTTTCTATAGAAAAATGAAAAATTTTCTATAGAAAAATGAAAAATTTTCTATAGAAAAATTAAAAATTTTCTATAGAAAAATGAAAAATTTTCTATAGAAAAATGAAAAATTTTCTATAGAAAAATGAAAAATTTTCTATAGAAAAATGAAAAATTTTCTATAGAAATGTGAAAAATTTTCTATAGAGAAATAAAAAAATTTTCTATAGAAAAATGAAAAATTTTCTATAGAAAAATGAATAATTTTCTATGGAAAAATAAAAAAATTTTTTATTGAAATTTTTTCGTTAGAAAAATTAAAAATTTTTTTGATTAGAAATTAAAAAATTTCTATAAAAAAATATTTTTCTGCTATAATTATTTTGTCTCTTTGTCTTCATTATTTCATTTCAATCCTTCTTCAGGATAATTACAGAGACTTTCATTTTAAAATCAAAAATTTATGATCATTGTTAAATTGTTTGTTGTCTCCTTTCTGTAATCAACAAATTTAATGACTATTATTTTAAATTCTAGGCCATTTCCTATGCGTGTGTTTTGTTCCATTTTACAAAGACTTTTTTTTATATTTTCTCCACAGTTTTCTTTCATGTAATGCCTGACAATAGACACCTTTTACAAAAGAAAATGAACAATAAAACGATATAGAAATATAAATGGAAAAGCACGCATACTATAATATAGAACAAATGAAATTCACTTACCGCCAGTTTTAAAAAAGATATATGCCGAATTTCGATAATAAATAGATATATGGTATTCCTGATTTCAAACTAAATTTTCTTAAATTTTTGTCAATAATTTAAAACTCAAGAATTTAACACTTTGGGAATATAAACATATTCTGATTTGGTTTTTTTAAAATAATCGATTTTTATAATTTCCAAAGAAATAATTGTTATAACCAATTCCCTAACCTACAGGGCTCTTACATATTTCCTCACATACATAAGCATTGACAAGTAACCAAAGACCAAAGAAAACAAGAATAAGGCCGGATGTCTGCTAACGTTAAAACTTGTTCAAAACCAATGTAAGTGTAGTTGTACGTTTGTATATAAAGTGTATAAGTTTATAGACCCTCTCTATATTTACCTCCATTTCCTCTTAACTATTCTTTTAGTTTACTTTTCGTTTTTATAGCCCATGTAACGCGTACACAAAGGACAATAAATTAAGAATAACATCAGCTTTAAATAAATAAAATATGTACAACAAAACTCTAATACTTACATACATTCGCTAACATGTTAACATTTATTCTTATGTTGATATATTTCTTTACATATTTATCGTCTGGAGTCTTTTACTTGCAGTGACAAGAGCTTAAAACCAATGCCTACAAGAATTTACTCGAACTTTAACAAAAAAAAAAAAAAACTGGGTACAGATCAATGCATTGGACTTAACAAGTTAGAAAAGATTTGTTAGTGTCTAGGTTTAGTATTTTTTACATTAGAATTAGGTACAAAACATCGAAAATTGTTAGCATCATAATTGGGATACAAATTATAAAATGCTTAAACGAGGAGTATTTAAATATGAACTCAAAGTACTAAGAAGGGCAAAAAGTTTCTACAAGAATGTATCGATTAACTTAGTTCTTTGTATAGCGAAAATGGGCCATAAAATATCACAGTCTATTGCTGTGCTAGTAGTCCCTTCTCAAAAGGAGACTCGCGTCTATTCGTGTTTGTAAATGTTTTTAAAGTTCGACTGTAGTGCTTATTTAAAGAAGCAAATTGTCGACTGTTTTCTCGGCCGATTGAATCAGGTTACACTACATCGCACACATCGCACAGTGCTATCATCGCAAACAACCAATGGACAAAAATCGAAGCGGTTGTCTTATATAAATGAAATTAATTGAAATTTGGACTGAATATGAATTCAGCATGATTATGTCCTTAATTTTAATAAAATCGGTCGAAGGACACGCCTACCGCCTACATATTACTTAATATTGAAAAATTATTGGAATTTACAAATTAGAAAAATCTTCTTTATGAGTTACTTTAGACAATTAAAATTTGGTGCATGGTTAACCAAAAAATTTGGTTTAATTGTCTTCAAAATTTCGACAAATCGGCCGAAGTATACGCCTAGAATGCACAAACCCTCAAATCTGGAAGAATAGAAAAAATCACAATATGAAAAATATATCTGAAAGCAGTTGTCGTATATAAATATAATTTGGTGTGTAACTTGATGCCAAATAGGTATATCTGTGTGCATAATCTTAAAAAAGATATGACTACTACTCATTAATACTTCAATATTGAAGAGTTAACAAAAACCACAAAACTGAAGTGTTAAACCTAATGCTAGAAACACAATCACGACAGCAGGCTACACAAAATTTTTTAAATTCATAATGAATATTGCTAATATTGCGCATATTTCATTAATTATGAGTGATGCCAATATCTCATTTATAAGATGGGCAAAATAACGATTTATGTTTTGACAGAAATTTTATAAATATTTTTTAGTAATCAACCTCCGATATCAACGATTTTCATGTATATATAAATCAAAAAATTTTAATAGTAAGATTTTAGAGGAATCACTTATAGTTTGAGAGTTATGATCTCTTTAAACTTTAAGAACAGAAGCTTATATCCGATATTAACTTTTTTGGCAATAATTGTATGTATATATATGTATATATATATATATATATGTATATATATATATATATATATATATATATATATATATATATATA
Organism: Stomorhina lunata; assembly: GCA_933228675.1. Classification (NCBI taxonomy): domain Eukaryota; kingdom Metazoa; phylum Arthropoda; class Insecta; order Diptera; family Rhiniidae; genus Stomorhina; species Stomorhina lunata. The sequence continues at coordinate 45,610,237 of OW121743.1, read as the reverse complement.
TATATATGTATATATATATATATATATATATATATATATATATATATATATATATGTATATATATATATATATATATATATATATATATACATATATATATATATATATATATATATATATATATATCGGGTGTTTTTATTGAGGTATAGAACTTTAAGTTGGCATCACTTTTTTAACTGGCGGCAATTTTGTCAGCTGTCAAGTGATTAATATTTAGTTTGGTTTGCCATTTCATCATGAACAGGTTGACAAAAGAACAACGCTTGCAAATCGTGCAAATTTATTTCGAAAATAATGGTTCAGTTCGCGAAGTTTAACGCAAGCTCCGTCCATTTTATGTCGACATAATCGTCCATCAGAGCAATTAATTCGGTTAACCATGGATCGTTTTCGCACTACGTTTACTCTATGTGATAATACGCATCCGCAGTGACGTCGAACAGTGCGCACCGAAGAAACAATTGCCGCTGTAGAGTAAAGTGTTGAAGAGGACCCGAATGAATCGATTCGCCACCGTGCACAGCAATTGGAGCTTTGTCCATCAACTTTATGGAAGATTTTGCCCAAAGATCTTGGCTTGCGACCTTACAAGATCCAGCTTGTGCAAGAATTAAAGCCGCGAGACCATACAATGCATCGTGATTTTGGTGTATGGGCCGAAAATGAGATTGATCTCGATGCTGATTTTCATCGCAAAATTTTGTTCAGTGATGAGGCTCATTTTTAGTTGAATGGCTACGTCAACAAGCAAAATTGCCGCATTTGGAGTGAAGAGAATCCACATGAGACCCTTGAGACGCCATTACATCCACAAAAATTGACTGTTTGGTGTGCTCTATGGGCTGGTGGAGTCATTGGGCCATACTTCTTCCGAAATAATGCTGAAGAGTCAGTTACCATAAATGGGGACCGGTATAGAGCCATGATAACCGACTATTTTGTTCCCCAATTGGATGGCATGAATGTGTATGAGTTGCGGTTCCAACAAGACGACGCTACATGCCACACAGCGCACGTCACAATTGATTTATTGAAGGAAACATTCGATGAGCGCATAATTTCGCGGAATGGACCTGTCAATTGGCCACCAAGATCGTGCGATTTGACACCACTGGATTATTTTCTTTGGGGATATGTGAAGTCGCTCGTCTACGCCAACAAACCAGAAACGTTAGGGGACTTGGAAGCCAACATTCGTGGCGTTATTGCCAACATACGGCCCCATATGCTCGAAAAAGTAGTTGAAAATTGGACCTGTAGAATTGGCTTTATTCGAGCCATCCGCGGCGGCCACATGCCCGAAATCATATTTAAACATTAATGGCATAAAATTATCCTTCCAATATATATATATATATGTATATATATATATATATATATATATATATATATATATATATATATATATATATATATATATATATATATATATATATATATATATATCTATATCTATATCTATATATATTTATATATATATATATATATATAAAATGGCTATCTCGAAACCGGCTCTAACGATTTTGATAAAATTTGGACAGTGGGTATCTTTTCTGATGTATAGGTCGAAGAAGAAGGGAGTTTTGGAACCTTTGCCTCTAAGAGGGTAAAAACGGGTAAAAAGGGGAAAAATCGAAAACGCTACATCTTCTAAAGTAATATGTGTAGAAACCAAATTAAAATTACGTTTTAAACAGCTATGAAAATAAGCGGAAAAGTGTTTGGTACTTTTTTGAAACTATGTCCGATTGGGGGTAAAAAAGGGTAAAAATAGTTTTTTTTTTGGTACTTTTTTAACCCACTCTTATATTTTAAACTAAAGAATATAGAAAGAAACTTTGTGCTGCAATCAATAGACGTGAAAGAAATATTAAACACGTATTTGGTACTTCTTTGATTTTGGGGCCAAAATGGATAAAAAAGGATAAAATTATAACTTAGTATCTCAAAAAGTAATATGAATAGGAACATTATGTTAACTGCGTTTTAATAAAATGTACCGAATTCAATTGGTACCAAAGAAGTACCAAATATACATATGCAACTTTTTGAAATTAGGGGATAAATAGGGTACAAAATTAGTAATGTTACACCTTTTAAACAAATGAATGTTTGTCTGTATGTATGTTCTTTATAGAATAGTAAACTGTGAATTTGATTATGTTATGCTCTTTAGCGAAGATGTTACGGATAAGCCGGCGAAGGTTTTTAAGTTGATAATTTCCGACAGATGGCGCTACTGAAACTTACTCAAAGTCAATTTAATCACAAGCTGTACATTTAATCATGCTACAAACTTTAGCAAAGTTGTTGCACATGAAATTTCGACGGGTGGCGCCACTGAAATTAACACGAAGTCAATTTAATCGTAAGCTGTATATTTAGTCATGCTATAATCTTCAGCAAAGATGTTGTGGATAAGCCGACGAATGTTTATGAATTGGAATGAGCAAAGTCTGACAGGTGGCGCCACAGAAAATTACTCAAAGTGAATTTAATCGTAAACTGTGCATTTGAACATATTATAATCATAAGGAAAGTTGTTGCACATAAGCAGGCGAAGATTTCTTAGTTGGTATGAACAACTTCAGGTGGCGCCAAATTAATTAAAATTAATTAAATCGTAAACTGTGCATTTGATCAGACTATAATCTTTAGCAAAGTTGTTGCGCCTGAGTCGACGGAGGTTTCTGTTGGTATGACCAATTTCCAAAATTTTTCAAAATGAGTTAATCTGTAAACTACGCCAACTATGTGTTCATCGGAAAAAATAAATAAAATAATTCGAAATTAACTGAATATTTGCACAAAATGCTTATCATAAAGCTCCGAGCAAGGCTCGGTCAACCAGGCTGTGTATATATGTATAGAATGGCTATCTCGAAATCGGCCCTAACGAGTTTGACAAAATTTAGACACTGGGTACCTTTTTATAGATAGATAGTATAGATCGAATATGAAGGGACTTTTGGAAGTTTTACCTCTAAGGGGGTAAAGACGGGTAAAAAGGGAAAAAATCGAAAACGTTATATCCCATAAAGTAATAGATATAGAAACAAAATTAAAATTACGTTTTGAACAGCTATGAAAACAAGCGGACAGGTGTTTGGTACTTTTTTAAGACTATATCCAATAGGGGGTAAAAGAGGGTGAAAATAGCTTTTTTTGTACATTTTTAATCCACTTTTATATTTTAAACCAAAGAATAGAAAGGAACTTTGTACTGCAGTTGATAGATGTGAAAAATATATATAAAACACGTTATTGGTACTTTTTTTTGATTTTGAGGCCAAAATGGGTAATGCGGCCAAAATGGGTATTAAAATGAGTTAAACTGTAAACTATACAAACTATGTGTTGGTCGGACAAAATAAATAAAATAATTCAAAATTAACTGAATATTTGTACAATGTCTTTCCTCAAAATTTATTTTAGTACTTTATGAAATAAAATATATAAAACTTTAAAATTTGACTCAAAATGCTTATCATAAAGCTCCGAGCAAGGCTCGGACAACCAGGTACTGAAAGCAAAATTTAGCAAATATTTGTCTTTATACAGGAAAAAGAGCATCTTTTACCTTAGTGGTGAAGGGTATCGTATAGTCGGGCTTGACCGACTATATTGTTATTGTTTTTCATGCCCCTAATTTTTCCTTAGAGTGTAGTTTTAATGGAAAAACATTAAAGATTATAATGAATTTGTAGTGTGATTTTCAAATCAGCATTTGGTAATTTGAAAATTTACGATTGCAAACATTAGCAGGGCAGTAGCGACAATCAGACACAACCAAAGCAACACATACAAACTTTGTCACGTATACGTTTACAATATATGTTAATGTGGTTGTGTGTGTATTTTGAATTTAATGAAAATTCGCTTATTTGTTTGCACTTTAATAGTAGGTCCATGTAAATATTTGAATTTACTTTTTATTTTATTATCTGAAAACCTCTGTCTCGTGTTGTCTATTTCTCTATTATAGATTTCATTTTCAGCACCATGGGGGATTTTTATATTTGCTAATATGTATGTTTGTTCTTGTTTTTTGCATTTTAACATTTTTATTTAGTTAGTTTTGTTTTTATTGTTGTTATTTCAGTTGTTGTTGTTGCTGCTGCTGTTGCTGTTTTTGTAATATTACAATAGCGTATTAAATTTAACATATTTTTGTGTTGTATGTTATGTTATCACTGTGGTAATGCGTGTTGTAAGTGTATAGTAGATACTTAAATATTTTATTTAGATTTTCATTGCTACTCTATTTAATGAGCTTTGGGATCAAGCGACTGAGTCTAGAGAAAATGGTAATAAAAATTGTACAACATTTTATTTGAACTGAATGCTAAACGTGACATTGACATTCAGTTAATTAGAAAAGTAAGTAACTGAATGTACTACTTTTCGTAGTATACGTACATTTTCTATAAAAAATTTTAATTTGAAATTTTTCAGTAAAACATGTTAGGACTTTCCTTAACATTTTCTAAATTTAAGTGCCAGCAGTTGATTCGAAATATAAAATTTACCACTTGTGCCATATAAAAATATATCAATGCCTTTGCATTTAATTATAAAACCTATACTACTTTTAAACTTATGACCCTCAAGAAATTTTATAAAGCATTAGAAAATCTACTTGTGCAATCTCTTACCTAAAACCAATTTTAAATACTCTCGTAAGTACTTTGGTTTCAATAATTTTAGTTGATATTTAAAATTTTCAAATAATAATGCCTTTACCTTTCCCCAGATGGAAAACCATTAATCTTCTTTCACAATTTGAACAAACTAAGCAGAGTAGACCACATACCTCTACTAAATCACTTACCATAAATAACCAACTTAAAATAAGTTAACCCAGTTAAAGTAGTTCAAAAGTTTATTGATTTTCCTTGTTTTAAGGTCTTAACGAAAAACATATAAGATTTAAAGCTAAATGTGGCAATAATTTTTGATATTTATGGTTTTGTTTTAAAATATATAAGAATGAAAATAGAAAGATGTCTTAAGAATAAAAAAGACATTTATATATAAGCAATTCATCTGAAATTTTAAAGTCCGAAATACTATTTTTTAAGGATCTAGAGCAACGACCCGAATAATGATACTATAACATAGCTGACTGAGGCTATCAGTTAATCGGACTTACTTATGCTATGAATTCTATTGTGACGCCATTTTTATACCCAAATCAAAAAGAATGGGCGGTATATTGAGATTGTCATTCCGTTTGTAATTTCCTTAATATTGGCGCAAAAATCAAACACGATATATATTCTGAATCCTTATGAAATTCTAAGACGATTGAGCGATGTCTGTCTGTCTGTCTATCTGTCTGTCTGTCTGTCTGTCTGTCTGTCTGTCTGTCTGTCTGTCTGTCTGTCTGTCTGTCTGTCTGTCTGTCTGTCTGTCCGTCTGTCTGTCTGTCTGTCTGTCTGTCTGTCTGTCTGTCTGTCTGTCTGTCTGTCTGTCTGTCTGTCTGTCTGTCTGTCTGTCTGTCTGTCTGTCCATCTGTCTGTCTGTCCGTCCGTCTGTCTGTTGAAATCACGATAACGCCTAAACAAAAGGAGCTAACTCACTGAAACTTAGTAAAAACATTCCTCATCTCTGAGAAAATTTCGGTATTGAAATTGGGCAAAATCGGTTAACATTTGACCATAGCTCCCGTATAACTAGTCTACGCTAATCGCTTATTTGCTAATAAATAACAAACTATAATAGTTATGATGATAAAATTTGGTATATAGAAGTTTTGTACAAGCCCTAGGCAGCATATTAAATTCCATCAAAATCGGTTCACATTTAGTCATAGCTCCCATACAAAAAACTTACGGAAACAGCCAATATTTCACCTAAAATACACTTAAATGCCAATTAATTTGAAACTATAACAGATATAACCACTAAATTTAGTACAAGATAGTCTTATGTCAATGCCAACTAGTGTGCAAAATTTTGTCACAATCGGTTACCATTCGACCATAACTCCCATATAAAAAACTTACGGAAATACAAAAAGAAAAGGGGGTTTATGTCCGTCTTTCCGTTAGATAAAAGCGCGATAGCACCTTAACGAAAAAGGTTACAGCAACAAAATTCTACAAAAGGAAGTCCAATGTGAATACCAGCCAGTGTGCAAAATTTTATCACAATCGGTCAACATTTGACCATAGCTCCCATATAAAAAACTTACAGATAGAAGCTCTACAGCGCCTTAACAAAAAGGGCTACAGCAACAAAGTTTTACAAAAGGAAATCTTATATGAATGCCAGCCAGTGTGCAAAATTTTGTTGCAATTGGTTACTATTTGACCATAGCTCCCATATTAAAATCTTACGAAAACACAAAAATACAAAAAGAAAATATGGTTTATGCCCGTATTTCCGTCAGAGAAAAGCGATAGTTGCTTAACTACAAGAGCTAGAGAGACAAAATTTAGCAAAAGTATTTTCGATATGTTGTAGAAATTGTGTGCTAAAAATGGATAAAATGGGTTCACATTTAGTTAGAGCTCCCATATAACCCTGCCCGGGAAACACACTTATGATGACAAATTGAATAAAATTGTAAAATCTGTGACTACTAAATTTAAAACAGAAAAGTTTTATGCAACTTTCAGTCAGTATGTCAAATTTTATAGGTATCGGTCCATTTTTGACCATAGCTTTCATATAAAAACCGCTCCCGGTAATCACTAAAATGCCACAAACGCCAGTTAAAAGCTACTAAATTATAAACTATGTCAGGCATGGGCATTAAATTTTGCACAAAAAAACTTTATATTAATACCAGCCAGTATATAAAATTTTGTAACAATCCCCTTTTTATATCTACAACACTGCTCTGCAAAAATCCATTTTTTGTCTTTCCTTTTAATAAAACTATGCGCTAAACTCAGATCCGTTGACGGTTTTTTTCGATCAGATCTGGATTTTTTTTATGGGCGTGGCAAATTTTTCCCCTTAACCCCTTGACGTATCAATTAGCGCAACGAAGTTCGCTTCCAACTGTTCGCACACAACTTGCACTAAACAAACCAGTTTTGATGCTTATGAACAGTCGCAAAACGAGTCAGACTCGTGATAATCATGTTAGGCGCAAAAATTGTACCACGAGTCAGACTCGTGGAAATATGTCAAGGGGTTAAATTAGTCAGGTACGGAGACCTATTTCGTCCTAACTCGAGAACGACTCATCCGATTTTCAAAATTAAAACACTGGAAGATGCATAACAAAATTTCATTTATTTTAGTCTAATATAATTTTTCTGTATCTCTTATCGTTTTGGAGTTATTTAGAAATTAATGAGAAAATTTTTTTTTCGTGCGAAATTCGTAATTTTTTTCAGGTTAAAAATGTAATTAAAAAAAGATAAAGTAAAATTTTAACATTTTAAATATTTTTCTAAGAACTACATATCTTAAGAATAAAATAAGCTATAAACCATAAAAATCGGTTTAAAAAAGTGAATTTTATTACCAATTTACCGCAGATACCCAATATTGCAATGCAACCAACCTTACATATGACCATATGATTTCATTAGGTAATGAAGCTAAAATACAACGGTTTTTTTATAAAAATTGGTAAATTGATTTTTATGGTTTATAGCTTATTTTATTCTTAAGATATGTAGCTCTTAGAAAAATGTTTAAAATGTTAAAATTTTACTTTTTTTAATTACATTTTTAACCAGAAAAAAATTACGAATTTCGCACGAAAAAAAATTTTTCTCAATTAATTTCTAAATAACTCCAAAACGATAAGAGATATAGAAAATTTTATTAGACTAAAATAAATGCAATTTTGTAATGCATCTTTAAGTGTTTTAATTTTAAAAATCGGATGAGTCGTTCTCTAGTTAGGACGAAATAGGTCTCCGTACCTGACTAATTTAGGGGGAAAAATTTGCCACGCCCATAAAAAAAATCCAGATCTGATGGAAAAAAACCGTCAACGGATCTGTGTTTAGCGCATCAAAATCCATATAGTCCACATAGTTTCATTAAAAGGAGGATTTGGCTGCAGAGCAGTACAATCAATAAGATTTGGAGGTACATTCAGTATATTAAGATTGCATCTACGAAATTAGATTGCTATCAATCAATGTTTGGTCCAGACTTTATACACGGTAAATGCTTTAGGAACTCCTAACAAAATATATTAACCTGCCGTGTTGCTATCAACATGTTTATGGCACAACGAAACAGTTTATTAATGTAAAACTATATTCGGTTATGGAACAGCATTTTGTCCAAGGTAAATACTTAGGAAACCACTTAGATACTTTTAAATGTTGAACCGAATTCAGTCCAAATATATTACCAACAATACCACATTTGGTCAACATTTTGAATTAGCTGCACTCTCGTACAAATTGATGGTGGGTATACAAGATTCGGCACAGTCGAATATAACACTCTTACTTGTTAGTCTTAGTCTTCTTCAACGCTAGAGATGAAAAATGCATTAACTTGTGATAAAACTATACAATGTGTTATAAAATATAAGAAAGAATCGCATTTAGATCATTCAATGAGGTGATACGAAGACCTTTTACGATACGGTACATGGATTTCTGAATGTGTGAATGATAGAAATTGTAGCCTTTCGGTTCATAAAGGCAGGGTAATGATACTCATCAATATGACAACTTGAAACTTTGGAGATTCAGCTTGGGTTACTATTATAGTGAGGCATGTTTGTTTTAAAACTGATTGTATCTGTGGCAATGTGGAAGAGTAGCTTAAGTCGAAAATTTAAGTTTTGAGATATCATCAATTTTGTGTAATTTTCCTTCTTCTTGATTTCTGCGAATAATTTATAAATTAATATATTGGTAACATCTTTATGAAAAAAAGAAGGAGGAATAAAAAATATATAATGTCTACAGTTTTGAAACTTTTTCTGCTTAAGCGCTTTTTCGAAACTGAAATATGCTTTGGAGTGGACTTTAAGTGACTTAAGCAGTTCTGTTTGAATAAACTGTATATATAGTGAAGTTTTATGTAAACATAAGTTGTTATATATACATTTATACAACTTAAGAAAAGTTAAGCGATATCGTTATATGATAAAAGAAAAATCTGAATATGGAAACTAAAATAAGTATACATAGGTCAATGCCTTATTGATTCAAACAACTTAAGCTAGTTAACGTACATAACATTTATAAAAACAGAGTTTTTTTTAAATGGACTAAACACATTTAAGCGCCTTTGCTTCTGTAATGCATTAACTCAATTCTCTCTTATGTCGACTTAAGCTACTCTTCCAAATTGTCACAGATATTATTTTTATGGTCTAGCTGGTTTGGACAGATTATGGGAATGACGAGATTGTGTCAGGGTATCCGTTATAATTCTACCAATTACGTTTGTATGGCTTTAAAAGTAACAAAACTTGAAAAATATTGCCGTTTTTAAAAGCGGGATACAAAATTCGATACCCCTCTCACTTGTATCTAAAAAAATTATATGTGGATATAGCAGAAGTGTTGGGGAGCTAAAGTTTCGAACCTGCAAAGCCTAGATTGTACCGGGCAGCAATCGGCCCCCAAAGTAGGGCACCTCGGACTCATAAATAACTTAAAACGATATATAATGGTAATTTCCCAACATAATATATATACAATACCTGGTTGACCGAGCCTTGCTCGGAGCTTTATGATAAGCATTTTGAGTCAAATTTTAAAGTTTTATATATTTAATTTTATAAAGTACTAAAATAAATTTTCAGGAATGACATTGTACAAATATTCAGTTAATTTTGAATTATTTATTTATTTGTCCTACCAACACATAGTTTGTATAGTTTACAGTTTAACTCATTTTAATAATTTTGGAATTTAATCATACCAACAGAAACCTCCGTCGACTCATGCGCAACAGCTTTGCTAAAGATTAAAGTCTGATCAAATGCACAGATTACGCTTTAATTAATTTTGAGTAGTTTTCAGTGGCGCCACCTGAAGATGTTCATACCAACTAAGAGACCTTCGTCTGCTTATGAGTAACAACTTTGCTTATGATTATAACATGATCAAATGCACAGTTTACGATTAAATTCACTTTGAGTAATTTTCTGTGGCGCCACCTGTCAGACTTTGCTCATTCCAATTCATAAACCTTCGTCGGCTTATCCGCACCAACTTTGCTGAAGATTAAAGCATGATTAAATGTACAGCTTACGATTAAATTTACTTTGAGTGAATTTCAGTGGCGCTACCTGTCGAAATTTCTTCATACTAACTAAGTAACCTTCGTCGGCTCATGTGCAACAACTTTGCGAAAGATTGTAGCATGATTAAGTGTACAGCTTACGATTAAATTGACTTTGGGTTAGTTTCAGTAGCGCCACCTGTCGGAAATTATTCATACCAACTAAAAAGCCTTCGCCGGTTCATGCGCTACAACTTTGCTATAGATCACAGCATGATCAAATGAACAGCATACGATTTAATTAATTTTTAGTAATTTTCAGTGGCTCCATCTGTCGGAAATTAGTCTTATCAACTTACAAACCTTCGCCGGCTTACCCGCAACATCTTCGCTAAAGAGCATAACATGATCAAATTCACAGTTTACTATTCTATAAAGAACATACATACAGACAAACATTCATTTGTTTAAAAGGTATAACATTACTAATTTTTTCCTTTTTTTATTATCCCCTAATTTCAAAAAGTTTCATATGCATATTTGGTACTTCTTTGGTGCCAATTGAATTCGCTACATTTTATTAAAACGCAGTTAACATAATGTTCCTATTCATATTACTTTTTGAGATGTTAAGCTATAATTTTATCCCTTTTTTACCCATTTTGGCCCCAAAATCAAAAAAGTACTAAATACGTGTTTAATGTTTCTCTCACATCTACTGATTGCAGTACAAAGTTTCTTTCTATTTACTTTAATTTAAAATATAAGAGTGGGTTAAAAAGGTACCAAAAAAAAACATTTTCACCCTTTTTTACCCCCTATCGGATATAGTTTCAAGAAAGTACCAAAGCCAAAAAATATTTGCGGAGAAACCAAATTCCTCTACGCGTTTCAATGGTTGGTTACGCCATCTCTTCAGGAGGATGCTCCCCAATTTAGACAGATCGAAAACCTCGCATTATTACTAAATTTACAAACATAACTTTTAAGAATTATGTTCATAAACCAAAAGTAAAAGCGTAGATTATCGAGGTTTTTGATCTGTCTAAATTGGAGATAATCCTCCTGAAGAGATGGCTTAACCAACCATCGAAACGCGTCGAGGAATTTGGTTTCTCCGCAAACATTTTTTGGCTTTTTATCAATAAATTGGTCTGTTACATTAATAAATAAATGTAACAGATTTGGGATCAAATGCAAATACTCTTCTTTTTGAATAATATTTACATCCCGACTATTTTGTTAATTTTTTAATAAAACTTTACCTTAAAAAGTTACTGATATTAACCATAACATAAAACATTTAAATTAAGCTACCTTGATGTGAAAATTTCCTGGAAATTACCCATATAAATAAAATCTAAGCACAACTTCTCACTCAATACAAAAACTTCTAATGCGAATATACGAGTATAAAAGTCCACAAGATGCATTTGAAAACATTCTAGAAAAATATCTGACAGTGTTTATAATATTATTTTACTGCTAAAGTTTTAAAGTGTCAAAAAGTTTTATAACCTCAAACTATAAAAAAGGAACATATATGTATATAAGTTAGAAAATATATAGAATGCACACATATTTAAATCACAAACAAACACACTTACTCATACTCGTATAAATATTAACAAAGCATAAACTATTCACAACTTTAGATTTTAAAAGTTGCTAAAGGAAATGAAAGTGTATATGTAGATACTGGGTGCATGTGTATGTGTGTTTGGTAAAGCAGAATTATAGACAGCATTAACATTAAACATATTAGTATCTAGTATAGTCACACATATGCCACCACTTATGTACACACATTGTTTTATAAGTATGTATTTTATATAACTATTTCTGTGGTACGTATGTACATGGTTTTAAGTGAATGCACTTAAACCTATTTATTCGCATATGCATGTGTTGCAGCTTTTTGTCTAATTTTGTAGTTTTTTGCCACATGTTTTCTGAATGGAAAAAAAGAACATGTTGTTCAAATATATTAACAACTGCAGTACGAGTATTACAAAGTCAATTTTAAATGAGTTTATTTTTCTATGGCTACATAAATATGTGAATTATATTTTTTTCATGTTCTGTTCATATGTTGTTCATTTATTATTATTTTTGTTAAATATACACAAAGTTTAACCCTTTAAGGACTAATACTTTGATATTCTCCAACTGTTTACCATTAATGAAAAAACATCAAATTATCGATCCTACTTATTATACCCACCATCAAAAAGAATGAGGGGTATATTGAGATTGTTATTCCGTTTGCGATTTCCTTAATATTGGCTCAAAAAACAAAATTGAAGTATATTCTGAATCGTTATGAAGTTCTAAGACGATTGAGCGATGTCCGTCTGGCTGTCCTCATGGCTGTCTGTGTGTTGTCGGCACGATAAAACCTTAACGAAAGGGTACAGGTCACTGAAATTTGAAACAAATATTCTTTATTTCTTGAAAATTGGTATTGAAAGAGGCCAAAATCGGCCTCGCCTAGGCTCATCGCTTATTGGCTATGTATTTATATATATATATATATATATATATATATATATATATATATATATATATATATATATATATATATATATATATATATATATGTATATATATATATATATATATATATATATATATCTATATATATATATATATATATATATATATATAGAATGACTGATATATATATAGAATGACTGATAAAATTTGGACAGTGGGTATATTTTTTGATGTATAGGTCGAAGAAGAAGGGACTTTTGGAACCTTTGCCTCTAAGAGGGTAAAAACGGGTAAAAAGGGGAAAAAATCGAAAATCGAAATCGAACTTTCTACTGCATTCAATAGATGTGAAAGAAATATTGAACACGTATTTGGTACTTTTTTGATTTTGTGGCCAAAATGTGTAAAAAAGGGATAAACTGATAACTTAACATCTACAAAAGTAATATGAATGGGAAAATTATGTTAACTGCTTTCTAATAAAATGTACCGAATTCAATTGGTACCAAAGAAGTACCAATTATGCATATGGAACTTTTTGAAATTAGGGGATAAAAAGGGGAAAAATTAGTAATGTTATAACTTTAAAACAAATGAATGTTTGTCTGTATGTATGTTCTTTATAGAATAGTAAACTGTGAATTTGATCATGTTATGCTCTTTAGTAAAGATGTTGCGACAGGTGGCGCCACTGAAAATTAATAAAAATTTATTATATCGTAAACTGTATATTTGATCATACTATGATCTTTTGCAAAGTTGTAGCGCATGAGCCGGCGAATGCTTTTTAATTGATTTGAATAATTTTTGACAGGTGGCGCTACTGAAAATTAATCAAAGTCAATTTAATCGTAAGCTGTATATATAATCATGCTATAATCTTTAGCAATGTTGTTGCACATGAGCCGACGAAGGTTTCTTAGTTGGTATGAAGAAATTTCGACAGGTGGCGCCACTGAAATTTACTCAAAGTCAATTTAATCGTAAACTGTACATTTAATCATGCTATAATTTTTAGCAAAGTTATTGCGGATAATCCGACGAAGGTTTATTAATTGGAATGACCAAAGTCCGACAGGTGGCGCCACTGAAAATTACTTAAAATGAATTAAATCGTAAACTGTGCATTTGATCAGACTATAAGTGAATTAAATCATAAACTGTGCATTTGATCATGTTATGATCATAAGCAAAGTTGTTACGCATAACCAGATGATGGTTTCTTAATTGGTATGAACGACTTCAGGCGGCGCCACTGAAAACGACTCAAAATGAATTAAATCGTAAACTGTGCATTTAATCAGACTATAATCTTTAGCAAAGTTGTTGCGCATGAGTCGACGGCGGTTTCTGTTGGTATGACCAATTTTCAAAATTATTTAAAATGAGTTAAACTGTAACTGTATAAAATATATAAAAACTTTAAAATTTGCCTCAAAATGCTTATCATAAAGCCCCGAGCAAGGCTCGGTCAACCATGTACTGACAAATTATAACAGTTATGATGATAATCTTTAATATATATAAGTTTTACATAAGTACTAGGCAGTATATAAAATTTCATCGAAATCGGTTCACATTTAACCAGAGTTTCCATACAAAAAACTTACGAAAATAGTAACCATATCATACCCTTCTCTACTATGTCCGTCTGTCTGTCTGTTCGTCTGTCTGTCTGTCTGTCTGTCTGTTGAAATCACGATAATGCCTAAACGAAAGGAACTAGCTCACTGAAACTTAGTAAAAACATTTTTCATCTCTGAGAAAATGTTGGTATTGAAATAAGGCAAAATCGGTTAACATTTGACCATAGCTCCCGTATAACCTCGACTACGCTAATCGTTTATTTGCTAATAAATAACGAACTATAAGAGCTATGATGATAACATTTGGTATATAGAAGGTTTGCATAAGCCCTAAGCAGCATTTAAAATATCATCAAAATCGGTTGACATTTAATCATAGCTCCCATACAAAAAACTTACGGAAACAGCCAAATTTCACCTAAAATACACTTAACTGCCAATAAATCTAAAACTATAAAAGATGTAACCACTAAATTTAACACGAGAAGGTCTTATGTCAATGCCAACCAGTGTGCAAAATTTTGTCACAATCGGTTACCACTCGACCATAGCTCCCATATAAAAAACTTACGGAAACACAAAAATACAAAAAGAAAAGGGGGTTTATGTCCGTCTTTTCGTCAGATAAAAGCGCGATAGCACCTTAACGAAAAGGCTTACAGCAACAAAATTTTGAAAAAGGAAGTCTTATGTGAATACCAGCCAGTGTGCTACAATCGGTTACTATTTGACCATAGCTCCCATATAAAAATCTTACGGAAACACAAAAATACAAAAAGAAAACATGGTTTATGTCGTCTTTACGTCAGAGAAAAGCGCGACAGCTCCTTAACTACAAAAGCTAGAGAGACAAAATTTTACAAAAATGTATAAAGTCTGGACCTAACATTGATTGATAGCTATCTAATTTCGTAGATGCAATCTTAGTATACTAAATGTACCTCCAAATCTTTTTGATTGTATATATAAAAAGGGGATGTTATATATATAAGAACTACAGCTAAATATTGACCGATTGTTACAAAGTGTAATATACTGGCTGGTATTAATATAAAGTTTTTTTGTGCAAAATTAAGTGGCCATAGCCGACATAGTTTATAATTTAATAGCTTTTAACTGGCGTTTGTGGCATTTTAGTGGTTACCGGGAGCGGTTTTTATGTGAAAGCTATGGTCAAAAATGGACCGATTCCTATAAAATTTAACATACTGACTGAAAGTTGCATAAAACTTCTCTCTTTTACAATTAGTAGTCATAGATTTTACAATTTTATTCAATTTATCAGCATAAATGTGAATTCCGGGGCAAGGTTATATGGGAGCTCTAACAAAATGTGAACCGATTTTATCCATTTTCCGCACACAATTTCTACAACATATCGAAAATACTTTTGCTAAATTGTGTCTCTCTAGCTCGCGCTTTTCTCTGACGGAAAGACGGGCATAAACCGTATTTTCTTTTTGTATTTTTGTGTTTCCGTAAGTTTTTTATATGGGAGCTACGGTCAAATAGTAACCGATTATAACAAAATTTTGCACACTGGCTGGCAATCACATATGACTTCCTTTTGTAAAATTTTGTTGCTGTAGCCCTTTTCGTTAAGGCGCTATCGCGCTTTTATCTGATGGACAGACGGACATAAACCCCCTTTTCTTTTTGTATTTTTGTGTTTCCGTAAGTTTTTTATATGGGAGCTATGGTCAAATGGTGACCGATTGTGACAAAATGTTGCACACTGGTTGGCATTGACATAAGACCTCCTTGTGCTAAATCAAGTGATTATATCTATTATAGTTTTAGATTTATTGGCATTTAAGTATATTTTAGGTGAAATTTTTGCTGTTTCCGTAAGTTTTTTGTATGGGAGCTATGACTAAATGTCAAGCGCTTTTGATGAAATTTTATAAGCTGCCTAGGGCTTATGGAAAACTTCTACATACCAAATTTTATCATCATAGCTATTATAGTTTGTCATTTATTAGCAAATAAGCGATTAGCGTAGGCGAGGTTATACGGGAGCTATGGTTAAATCTCAACCGATTTTGCCCAATTTCAATACCAAAATTTTCTCAGTGATGAAGAATATTTTTACTAAGTTTCATTAAGCTAGCTCCTTTCGTTTAGGCGTTATCGTGATTTCAACAGACAGACGGACAGACAGACGGACATCGCTCAATCGTCTTAGAGTTTCATAAGGATTCAGAATATATATCGTTTTTGATTTTTGGGTCAATATTAAAGAAACTACAAACGGAATGACAATCTCAATATACCCCCATTCTTTTTGATGGTGGGTATAAAAAAATTCGCGATTAAAAAAGTTCTAAAATCGCTGTAACTCATTCGTATATCTCATTATTGACAACACCATAATATCAGCTGTTAAAAATAAACAAATTAAGCAAAGCCAAAAAGTAAAAATATAAGTGGAAAAATTTGAGATAAATTTAATAAATAGAAATATGAACGACGAAATACTAATATTTTTAGTGCAGGCAAATGATTGCCCGTGCAAAAAGTATAACGCCGGCTATAAATTAGCAGACTTTTGAAGCGGCAAATATTTTGTTTTGATTGTTTATGCCTAAATCATATGGCACGTCTTAAGTTGTTAAGTTGTTTAATAACTGCACTAAAGTTAGACGTTAAGTTGGTCGTTAAGGCAGCCTCACGCTAAGTTCAACTAATTCATCCTATACTTGGTTGTACTTTTGTTAACCATTGACCGTTACTGTTTTGACATTTCTAATAATAGTTTTGTTTTAATTTCTGTTTTTTGCTCGATAATTAAAATAAATTATACAAAATTTAAATGTCAACACTGGACTTGAAAGGGTTAAATGCTGTTTAGTATATCTCTACCGCAGTATAATTGGGACACAGAAGTATTTTATTTAATTTAAGCACTTCTGTAAGTATAAGCTTTAATTAAAGATCTTAATTTCTTTGATATTGGCTCAAAGTTTGAATAATTGTTTTACTACACTGTGCTTAGTACTTAATTTTTAATATACAAAATATTTTTTGTAAAATTTAAAACGTGTTGATGAATTTATAAAAACCTTTGTCTTACTCTGTCTTTGTAGTAGTCTATGCCTTTGTGTGTACTTTAATCCATGTGTAATTAAATCAATAACAATTTTATTTATTTTCCAAATGTAACTTAATCGCCCAGTCCCTTTATACGTATGTATGTCAAAATCAAAATAAATTCCCTTTAACTCCCTTTAATGCTGGAGATTTTATTTTGAATTTTTTCCCTCATTTAAAGTCATTAAAAAATTAAATTTACCTGAATTCTGTCTGCTGTCATTCAAGTACAAATAAAACCATTCGCATATTTTTCTTTTGTAACTTACAATTTGAAAACATTCGTATATGCTCATGATTTGTACAGACAATAGAACGCAATCAAGCGCATAATTTCTATAATAACATTTTAAAGAAATACGCAGTAATCCAACGCATTTGTACATATAAATAAATTTCAATACATTTCCCTACAAATAAAAATATTATAATTTAATTTGAAGGCTTCAGAAAGCTCGAGATTTACTGCAATAGACGTCAATATTACAACGAAAATTTTTTTTAATGTAATTGTTAATGTGTGAAAAATTTTTTGATTTACTTTGCCTTGGGATAAAATAATACAAACACATGAAAACATAATTATCACTCATATACACTCAAATATATAGATAATGCCAAATAATGATTTTGATCCCAGCAGTTCCAAACTAAAGAGCCATCTTCAAATTTGGAAAAATGAAGGAAAGCTATCGTAGTCTAAATCAAATAAACTAAGACTTAGTAGTTTATATCTTAGTCTATGTCTAAGTGTATGTTTTTGTCTATACCTTAGTCTATGTCTATGTCTTAATCTATGTCTATGTCTTTGTCTTAGTCTATGTCTTAGTCTATGTCTTAGTCTATGTCTTAGTCTATGCCTTAGTCTATGTCTTAATCTCTATCTTAGTTTATATTGTTGTCTATGTATTAGTCTATGTCTATGTCTTAAGGTACGGCCAGACTCATTAAACATTTCAATCAAATATTTTGAGTAAAATATTGTCAAAACAATATAATAAAAAATTTGTAGTCACACTTGCACATTTATTTGACGATTTTTATTTGATAAAATACAGAAAAAATATGTTCAAAGTATAAACAAAAAAAACAGGTTTTAGTTATGGTCACACTGAAGATTAAATATTTTCCCAAAAAATATTTGATCAAATTTTTTCAAAACAAAATTGTGTATCTAGCAATTTGTTTCTCATATTTGAGTTGTTGTTTCTCAAATTTGATGTTGTTGTTTCTCAAATTTGATGTTGTTGTTTCTCAAATTTGATGTTGTTGTTTCTGTTTGAATAGTAAACAATAGAAATGCTCAGCTGTTATTTGCCCCTGTTTGATGTTACAAAAATTTTGTAAGCTTAAATAACACAGGTCAACAGCAAAAATGTGCTCGAGTAACCACTATATACATTTGATGTATCATGGCTACCATAGTACAAAAATGGTAAAATTTTTAAATTCTATGGCAAGATTTTTTTTTTTTTTTCATTTTTTTAAAATTGCAATTTTTTTTTAGACTTTTCTTCAAATAATTAATGATAACTCAAAAACTACTAGTTCGATATTATTAAAATAAAATCAGAAAAATTAAGATTTACATAGCCTTTAATTCGTCTATATATCGCGTTTCAATCGGATCAATAGTATCGAAGTTATAACAAAAAACTTAAGAAAAAAATATATTTTTTACGTAAAAATGGCAAAAATTTCCATTTTAAAAAAATCATGAAAAATTGAAAACGGCTAAAAATTTCCAGATTTATTATTTTATCGCATAGCGACATATAATAGCAACAAAATGTGATATCGACCACAAAAATCGATTGATTTTTTTCGAATTTATTCACAATTTAGTGAATTCGCTCATTTTCACAAAATTTTAGTTTTTTGCTTGATATACGCATTACAACGGATTTTCATATGTATGTAAAAAATACATTTTCCAATTTCAAGGGGTGCATGTCGGAATATTGTGAGATTTAGTGAGAAACTTCCACTACAAACTTTGGAATTTTCTTTTATGACATTTTCTATTATTGAATAACAAAGTGTTGCTCTGAATACTCTGGCAAAAAATCTGCCATCAAGTGTGCATCCCAGCGACCCTGGTATCTTTCCTCCATTGTCCGAATATCTTGGTGAAATCGTTCGCCCTGTTCCTCACTTAAGTCTCCTAGATTTTCAGGAAAACGATCTAAGTGACTGTCAAGGTAATGTAACTTGATGCTCATGTTGCATCCAAGATTCTGGAAGTGAGTTAACAACTCTTCAACGTGCGCAACATAACCATCATCCTTGTTATTTCCTAAGAAATGTTGAATAACCTATACAAACGAATTCCATGCATTTTTCTCAATTTCTGACATTGAACTGAGAAAATCGGTGTCTTTGACCAATTTTCGAATTTGTGGGCCGTAAATATTCCTGCTCTCAGCCTTCAATACTGTATTTCCACAGTAACACGTGTCCCACAGAAATACGTGTTTTGCCCAAAACAGTATTTCGCGTACTTGTTTTGCCATACATTTCTCATTCATCCAAAACACTTTGGCAGTACCTGGATATTGTATAGTGGTTTCAAAAGCATCGAATTTTTATACACTTCACCACCATAGGTGGAAAGGGTATTATAAGTTTGTGCTGATTTTTGTAACGCATAGAAATATTTGTCTTAGACCCACCTTTTAGTATACCAATAGACTTAGAATCACTTTCTGAGTCGATTTAGCGATGTCCGTCCGTCCGTCTGGCTGGCTGGACCCCCATGTAAACCTTGTAATCGAACTACAGGTCGCAATTCTAAAAATAATTTGATGAAATTTGGCACCGATAATTTTTTTGATAATGGGACTATGGCTATTGAAATTGGTCAAAATCGGTCCATTATTTATGGTACCTCCCATAGGTCCCACTTCCTGGAATTGCTATGTTGGCCACAAATATCAATATTTTTTCATGAAATTTAAAACAGATACTGCTTATGTAAACCAAAATCACTGTACCAAATTTCGTTGAAATCGGTCAACATTTGACCATAGCTGCCATACAAACTCTTCTTCAAAAACGCACTAAATGATACAAAAAATCACTAAAACGTTCATAAATCTAAAGATAATAAAAATTTTGAGTTTATTTTTTGCATACATACATTTTTGTAACAACTGTAATCAATTTGCCAAATTTCGAGATAATCGGTCCACATTTGACCCTAGCTCTCATATAAGTCCAAATGACGGAAACAGGTTGAATATATACGTTTTGAGAAAATGTTTGTATGATGGCAAAATTTAGCAAATATTTGTCTTTATATAGGAAATATAACACCTTTGACCTTAGTGGTGAAGGGTATCGTATGGTCGGCTTGACCGACTATAGCGCTTTCTTACTTGTTTTATTTTGTTGCGTTGTGTAATAGGAAGGTATCAGTCAATTTAAGCGAAATTTTATATTTAATTGTTGACATGTATATTGTAAGTTAAAAAATAAAAAAATAAAAGAATTTAAACTAAGTAAAATGTTTTTGTAAATTGTCTTCGGCAAGTCCTGAATGACATGTAATGGCCAGTGAAAATTGTAATAACTCGAAAACTCTTTAACCGATTTTAAAGGCATGTAGCTTATTGGAAAAACCATTGCCTTTGCACTAAGAACTAGAATCCACTTTTTTGAAAAAGGGGAAATAAATAGCTTTAATTTTGAACATTTGTCAATTTTTTTTCGATTTAAAAGCTATTTTTCAGATTTGGGGCCTATGCGCTACGTGTTAACGTTGTCCAATTCGACTAAAATTTTGTGGGTGGAAGTTTCTCACCAAATCTCACAATATTCCGACATGCACCCCTTGAAATTGGAAAATGTATTTTTTCATACATTTGAAAACCCGCTATAATGCGTATA
The DNA here is from genome assembly GCA_933228675.1 of Stomorhina lunata. Taxonomy (NCBI): domain Eukaryota; kingdom Metazoa; phylum Arthropoda; class Insecta; order Diptera; family Rhiniidae; genus Stomorhina; species Stomorhina lunata. The sequence continues at coordinate 45,589,012 of OW121743.1, read as the reverse complement.
TCAAGCAAAAAAACTAAAATTTTGTGAAAATGAGCGAATTCACTAAATTGTGAATAAATTCAAAAAATTTTTTTAAAACGAAAATTTTTGCCGTTTTACGTAAAAAATAAATTTTTTTCTTAAGTTTTTTATTATAACTCCGATACTATTGATCCGATTGAAATGCGATATACAGACGAATTAAAGGTTATATAAATCTTAATTTTTCTGATTTTATTTTAATAATATCGGACTAGTAGTTTTTGAGTTATCATTGATTATTTGAAGAAACGTCTAAAAAAAATTGCAATAAAAAAAAAATTAAAAAAAAATCTTGCCATAGAATTTAAAAATGTTACCATTTTTGTACAAAGGTAGTCATGATACATCAAAATTGTATAGTGGTTTTAAGAGCACATGAAATTTTTTTTATTTTGTTGTGCTGTGTAATTATTTGATCAAAATTTAATAAAATATTTGCTCTTACGTGGTCACATTAGGAAAATTTTTATTTGCTGGCAAATGATTTTGTTTTGTTCAAATCAACATGTTTCTTGTTTGAACCTCAAAAATATTTTGTGGTCAGACTACGAGGATCAAATATTTGATAATTTCGATTAAATGTTTAATCAATGTGACCGTACCTTTAGTCTATGTCTTGGTCTTTGTCTATATTTATGTCTTAGTCTATGTCTTAGTCTATGGCTTAGTCTATGTCTTAGTCTATGTCTTGGTCTATATCTTAGTCTATGTCTTAGTCTTTATCTTAGTCCATATCTTAGTCAATATCTTAGTCTATGTCTTCATCTATGTCTTCGTCTATGTTTTAGTCAACGTCTTAGTCTAAGGCTTAATATGTTTGCATTAGTATTTGTTTTCACTTATTTTGGAGATAAGATTGTTTAACATCCTGAACTGCAAAACAAATACAAAACAAAATCTAACACTTATACATGCTTTTACACAAAGAAATCAACTGAATCACAAACAAGAGTCAAACGAGGGTTCCGACCCCATTTAGTTGTCAAGTCGAGCACAATTATGTTTATTTTAAATTATGAATAAATGAATGTATTTCCAATACTTTGTGTTTTTTTCCTCTCGTATGAATAAACATAATTTACATTTTAATTGTTTTTCATTGAGTTTGTGAAAATTGTATTAGAAAAGCTAGAGGGAGTGTGAGTCAGAGAATGTGTGATTTTGATAAGTGAAGTGTTTTTTAATAACGCTGTTAAAATACCTAACATATTTTTATATATATATATTTCATAAGAATAACTTTTTGTTAGATAGAATTAATGGCAGGGGGTTTTAATAATCTGACAAAAAACTTAATAAGAAAAAAATTTTAAATTTTGTCTTTTGATCAAATTAAAAATTTGGTTTATTGATTAAACTACATCTAAATTGTGATTATCTCTTGATTAATGTAGATTTTATGCAAAAGAGTCCTCCGGCTTGTTGAGGGACGCTGATACCAAGAAGAACTTTCTAATGTTTAAAACTAACCCAATACCACAATCTTCTGTTATTGTTATGATACCTTGACAAAGGCTTCATTATTCAGTGTTTTGTACATTTTTGACGAAATCTAAATGTATGTTATCATACAAGTTTTGTTCTTCTTAAACTTAAACTACTTCGAAATATACTATTTTAAGACATAAGGTCCATTTTTTCATTAGGACCCTTGGAATCATGGATGACGATTATTAACCCACATTTTGTCACTGATTAGCTATAAACTAAACTTTTAAGGTCTTTGTAAAATAAGTTTTGGATGCCCACAAATTTCTCACCAAGATGGGTTTGGAGATTAGTATTCATATATTAGCTACAAGGTTAAAGCAGTTAATTTTTAGATTGGAGTTGATAAGACTTTAAAAGTAAAATCTGGTTTTATGCCTCTTACTATTTTCAAACTTCATCTACAAGAGACAGCTTATGATTTAGCAAATGATTGGTAAACTTCTGTTCAGTTAAAAGCAAAGTTCGAAAAAAAACCAGTACCTTTACATTATATTGTAGTGAACTTACAGACACACAAAAGTTATTTATTATAACGTACCTAACTAAGTCTGAAACAATCTTAAGTATACAATAAAAAAGAACTGTACCTTATAATAACGTACCGTTCTCTTGGATTTTAGAGCATTTTTCAGTTAACTTTAAATACGTATTTAATTGTTTTTTAATATCTATCGGTTGCGATAAAAATTATGTTTCTATATTTATTAGTTCAAAAGATACATATGGGTTAAAAAAAAGTACCAAAATATAGTTTTTACCCTTTTATATCCTTATTAGTGGCAGTTTCAAAAAAGTACCAAACACGTGTCCCCTTAATTTCCAAGCCGATTAAAATCCAATTTCAACTTTTCTTATACCTATGTTGGTTTCGGAGATATGATGTTACTAATTTCTCCCTTTTCTAATCTGTTTTGCCCGCTAGGCGGCCGATTTTCAAAAAAGTACCGAACACGTGTCCCTTAATTCTTAGTGTGAATCTCAAACCAATTCAATCTTTGCTTCTACCGCTTTTGGTTAAGGAGATATAATGTTACCGATTTTTCCCTTTTTATACCCTTCACCAATAGGTGAAAGGGTATTATAAGTTTGTGATTCCGTTTGTAATTTTTTTATTAGTGATCGTAGACCCCATAAAAATTATACCGATCGACTCAGAATCGGGAGGAGAATCGATTAAGCAATGTCCGTCTGTCTGTCTGTCTGTCTGTCTGTCCGTCCGTCTGTCTGTCTGTCTGTTGAAATCAAGTTTCTGAAGCCCCTGGAGGATGGACTTACATAAATTATATATCAGATTTTAGGAAATTCTCCCGCAATGAACGCTATTAAATTTCATTAAAATCGGTTTATAAAGACCGAAAATATCGAAAAAATACCAAAAATTAGACGAAAATTTTAAAATTTTTGATTGAAACACACTTTTAAATAACAAGAGAAAAAAGATACTCCTGGTGTACATGTGATAATATGTTATATATCAGATTGTAGGAAATAGTTTCCCAAAGCACTCTGTAAAATTTTATCAAAATCGGTCCATAAACAACTGAGATATCGCCAAAACACTGAATTTGATGTATCGCAAATTGCCCAAAGTTCGCATTAGAGAATGTTTGTTGAAAAAATGAAATGCAGAAATAGGAAAAACCATCCTCCTTTAGCACGGACCTACATAAATTTTATATCAGATTTTAGGAAATTCCCCCGCCAAGCACGTTATTAAATTTTATCAAAAGCGGTCCATAAATAATTGAGATATCGCAATAACACTACATTTGATGTACAGCAAATTGCCCAAAGCACGTGTCTAAGAAATTTTGTTTATATTTCGTAAGTATTGTTTCAGCGATATCTCAGGTGTTTGTGGACCGATTGTGATGAAATTTGACATCGTTCTTTGTGTGAGGACTTTCTAAAATCTATACTCCACAAATCTGATTACGAATACCATTCAAACTGTACCGATCAACTTAGAATCGGCAGGAGAATCGATTTCGCGACCTCCGTCCGTCTGTTTGTCTGTCTGTCCGTCCGTCTGTTTGTTTGTCCGTCCGTCCGTCTGTTTTTTTGTCCGTCCGTCTACCTGTCTGTAATTTTTTCTGTTGTAGTCAAGTTTTTGGAGTTCCTGTTTTGTCGATATCTCAGGTGTTTATTTTGATGAATTTTAATAGCGTCCTTCGCAGGAGATTACCTAAATCCTGATGCATTCGGTAATTTGTGGTAGATATAATTTAGCGTTTAAGCGATGGTGTTTTGATCGACAATGATAAAATTCAGGGTGGCCCAATATCCTAAAATTTTGTGTAAAATCCAGGAGCTCCACAAATCTGATTTTAGCAGACAGACACTCTGCATTAATCTTAATTTTGTGTCTGACTTTTGAACATTATGATAACATTTGAGAATGTATTATATATCAAATTATAGGTAATCTTCCTAGGAAGTACAAAAATGCAGCTAACTACATGATATCCGTTCAAAACCTACATATGTATGTAAGTATCTCACATATCAACGAAAATTTAAATTTTTGAATTGCAATTGGGAGAAATCCGTTCACGTTTGACAATTGATCCCGTATAACTTCGCCTAAGATACGATGATGACATTTAGTATAAAGACGTTGTACAATATTGATATTCAGGGCGATAGCGCCTAAAATAAACTTTCTAGAGGGACAACATTTGACAAAAGTATTTCTGATCTCTTGAAAAGTTCGATATTGAAAATGTGCGAGCTCTATTCACATTTAGTGAAATCTCCCATATAACCCCGACCGGGAATCGATTTAATGCTGATAAATTAAATCACATTAAAATTGCACAAGGAACTAGAGCAAAACTTTCCAAACATCCATCGGACAGATCGAAAGAACAATACATCCCAAATATTATTGATGAAGTGTTCATTTTATATAATTAACTAACTTTAGATTAATAAGTAAATCTTTAATAACTTTTCCGACAAAGCTGATATCCATCCATTCAAAAGCTATATATTTCACGTATGTATCTAAAACTAAGAGTGTATACCCTATAATTTTAAGGCTTATCATTGTTAAAGCTTTGACCTAAATCAGTCCGCTAACTTCAGAGTTTTACATAACTAATCAAGAACTTTTACTAGTTGAATAATTCGTACGAATTAAAGTGCACAACACTCATTGGGCACTGTGTTTTTGGGTTGCATGTCAGAATACTTAAACTTCATCAAATCGTTGTGCTATTGCAAATGTAAGGGCATCTACATTTTGAAGCATCTTTTCTGCATGGTTTATCTGGTCTATCGAACTTTATTAAATGTTCGTAAAATATGTGTCTATTTTATTTCGAAGCTACTGGCTGGCTTAAATATGCATTCTCTACTTGTAGTCTAGTAATCATTATCTTTCACAAAGGGACCACTTAAAAACCCAAGTGAAGCTTCCCTAGACATCTGCCACCTGCCCAACCTAACCTTTGGGTGCATAACTATTCTAGATAATGACTCCACCGAAAAGCTTTTCTTTTTCCGACTCTTAATTTTAAAGACTCTTTGCATATAATACTAGTATAACCAAATTTTGCTTGGAATTACATTAAGTACTTTTGGAACACCATTGGTGAAGGGTATCCAAGATTCGGCAAAGCCGAATATACCACTCTTACTTGTTTACCCTATTATTTGAAAAAAGTACCAAACACGTATTTGATATTTTGTACTTGGCAATCGACCTCCCTATAAATTTTATTTTTTGCTTTATTGGTTCAAGTGAAATACAAAGAAAGAGAAAAATGAACCTACCCTTAATTTTTTTCCTCGCTTTTACCCCTTTTTGAACCCTAACTTCAAAAAAGTACCAAACACGTGTCTAATATTTTTTTCTTGTTTACCGGCTCCGTTTTGAATTTTGTTACCGTGTTGATTGGTTCAAAAGATACACATGGGTTTAAAAAAGTACCAACATTTTATTTTTACCCTTTTTACCCCCTATTTGTCTCATCTGCTAAAAAGTACCAAACACATATCTACTTATTTTTGTAGCTGATTTTGGGCCTATGACGTTTACTTCCGGAGATACAGCATTACTAACTTTTCCCTCTTTTACCCCTTTTTCGGCCCCTTAGAGGCCGAATTTCCAAAAGTCCCTTCTTAGTGGATCTATACTTCGAAAAAGGTACCCGTTGACAAAATTTCAGCTCTCTAGCTTTAGCCGTTTGGGCTGGGTGATGATGAGTCAGTCAGTCAGTCACGTTAGAGTTTTATATATATAGATAAAAGCACAAAAACGTTTATAACTCTAAAGATAAATGCACTTGATTATTTAAACTTTGCACATATAAATATTTTATATATATAAAGCAATACCCAAAATTTTGTAACAATCGGTCTACAATTGAACCTAGCTCCCATATCAGGACCTTAGCCGGAAATGACATAAATCTCGAAATTTTGAAAAAATAACTCAAAGTATATGTATGTATGTCTCTAAGACACAAGGAAAACTTGTTAAATTGTTGGTCCATATTTCACCTTAGCAGTGAAGGTTATCATATAGTCGGTCTTGACCTACTTTAGCTTTTCTTACTTGCTTTTACTAAATTTTTATTTTGATTTTTTCAAAAGATTGACAAAAGTTGCAGAATGTTTTTGGCTAATTCGAAAAAAATCCTTTTGCCTTTCATTTTATTATACCGAGAGCACGGAGGTAAACCGAGCTAACTGACTTTTTCTCCAACAAAAACAGCCAATGCTGAATTTTATAGGACAATTTTTATGCGCTTATATCTCCCAAACTACGAATGCAATAAACTTTTTTTTTTCTTTTAAGCCAGAACAAGATCTCAGACTTAAATAGAATTGATACCTACATTTTTTCAGTTAAAATATCTTTGATACATAAGTCTTTAAATTTCAATAATTTTACCATAAATTTTGGTTTCACAATATTCAGCTGACTTCAACCGATTTTTATACCCAGCATCAAAAAGAATGGGGGGTATATTGAGATTGTCATTCCGTTTGTAATTTCCTTAATATTGTCTCAAAAACCAAAAACGATATATATTCTGAATCCTTATCTTATCTTATATTCTTAAACGAGCAATAATTGTATATATATATATATATATATATATATATATATATATAGAATGGCTATCTCGAAAACGGCTCTAACGATTTTGATAAAATTTGGACAGTGGGTATCTTTTTTGATGTATAGGTCGAAGAAGAAGGGACTTTTGGAACTTTTACCTCTAAGAGGGTAAAAACGGATAAAAAGGGGAAAAAATCGAAAACGCTATGTCTCCTAAAGTAATAGGTATGAAACAAAATTAAAATTACGTTTTAAACAGCTTTGAAAATAAGCGGACAGGTGTTTGGTACTTTTTTGAAACTATGTCCGGTAGGGGGTAAAAAAGGGTGAAAATAGTTTTTTTGGCACCTTTTTAACCCACTCTTATATTTTAAACTAAAGAATATAGAAAGAAACTTGGTACTGCAATCAATAGATGTAAAAAAACATGAAACACGTATTTGGTACTTTTTTGATTTTGGAGCCAAAATGGGTAAAAAAGGGATAAAATGATAACTTAACATCTCCAAAGTAATATGAATAGGAACATTATACATTATGTTAAATGCGTTTTAAAAAAATGTACCGAATTCAATTGGCACCAAAAAAGTACCAAATATACATATGGAACTTTTAGAAATTAGGGAATAAAAAGGGGGAAAAATTAGTATTATTTTAAACAAATGAATGTTTGTCTGTATGTATGTTCTTTATAGAATAGTAAACTGTGAATTTGATTGTGTTATGCTCTTTAGCGAAGATCTTGCGGATAAGCCGGCGAAGGTTTTAAAGTTGATAAGACTAATTTACGACAGATGGCGCCACTGAAAATTACTAAAAATTAATTAAATCGTAAACTGTACATTTGATCATGCTATGATCTTTAGCAAAGTTGTAGCGCATGAGCCGACGAAGGTTTTTTAGTTAGTATGAATAATTTCCTACAGGTGGCGCTACAGAAACTTACTCAAAGTCAATTTAATCGTAATCTGTACATTTAATCATGCTACAATCTTTAGCAAAGTTGTTACACATGAGCCGACGAAGGTTTCTTAGTTGTTATGAAGAAATTTCGACAGGTGGCGCTACTGAAATTTACTCAAAGTCAATTTAATCGTATGCTGTACATTTAATCATGCTATAATCTTCAGCAAAGTTGTTACGGATAAGCCGAAGAAGTTTTATGAATTGGAATAAGCAAAGTCCGACAGGTGGCGCCACAGAGAACTACTCAAAATGAATTAAATCGTAAACTGTGCATTTCATCAGACTATAATCTTTAGCAAAGTTGTTGCGCATGAGTCGACAGAGGTTTCTGTTGATATGAATAATTTTCAAAATTATTCAAAATGAGTTAAACTGTAAACTATGTGTTGGTCGGACAAAATAAATCAAATAATTCAAAATTAACTGAATATTTCTACAATGTCTTCCCTCTAAATTTATTATAGCACTTTATAATATAAAATATATAAAAACTTTAAAATTTTCCTCAAAATGCTTATCAGAAAGCTCCGAGCAAGGCTCGGTCTACCAGGTACTAAAATTCTAAAACGATTGAGTGATGTCCGTCTGTGTGTTCGTCTGTCTGTCCGTCTGTCTGTCTGTCTGTCTGTCTGTTGAAATCACGATAACGCCTAAATGAAAGGAGCTGGCTCACTGAAACTTAGTAAAAATATTCTTCATCTGATTTTGGTATTGAAATTGGGCAAAATCGCTTCACATTTGACCATAGCTCCCGTATAACCTCGTCTAGACTTATTTCTTAATAAATGACAATTTATAGCAGCTATGCTGATGGTATATAGAAGTTTAACATTAGCCCTAGGCAGTGTATAAAATTTCATCAAAATCGGTTCACATTTAGCCATAGCTCCTATACAGAAAACTTACGAAAACAGCCTAAATTTCACCTAAAATACACTTAAATGACAAATCTAAAAGTATAACAGATATAACCACTAAATTTGGCACAAAAAAGTCTTATATCAATGCCAGCCAGTGTGCAAAATTTTGTCGCAATCGGTCATCATTTGACCTAGCTCCCATATAAAAAACTTACGAAAACCTAAAAATTCAAGAAGAAAAGGGGATTTATGTCCGTCTGTCCGTCAGATAAAATCGTGATAGCTCCTTAACTACAAGAGCTAGTAAGACTCAAATAAGCATAAGGAAGTCTTATGTCAATGCCAGCCAGTGTGAAAAATTTTGTCACAATCGGTCACCATTTGACCATAGCTCCCATATAAAAAACTTATAAAAACACAAATATATATAAAGAAAAGGTTGTTTATGTCCGTCTGTCCATCAGATAAAAGCACGATAGCGCCTTAACGAAAAGAGCTAAAGGGACAACATTTTACAAAGGTATTTGGATGTCTTGAAAAAGATGTGTGTGTTGAAAATGGACAAAATCGGTTCCAAATTAGTTAGAGCCCCCATATAACCCCGCCCCGGGAAACACATTAATGCTGATAAATTTAATACAATTGTAATAGCTATGACGATCAAATTTAAAATAGGGAAGTTTTATGCAATTTTTGATCAGTTTATCAAATTCTATAGGAATCAGTCCATATTTGACTTTAGCTTTCATATGAAAAACACTCACAGAAACCAAAAATTTTAGCACAGGCCAGTTAAAAGCTATTAAATTAGAAACTATGATATGATATGTATGGCCACCAAATTTTGCAAGATTAAGCTCTATATAGATGCCAGCCAGTGTGTAAAATTTTGTAACAATCGGTCAACATTTGGCTATAATTCGTATATATATAACATCCCCTTTTTTTATCTACAATCTAAAAGATTTGGAGGTACATTCATTATATTAAGATTGCACGTATGAAATTAGATAGGCATCAATCAATGTTCAGCCCAGACTTTATATTTGATGAATGCATTAGGATCTCCTAACGAAATATATGGACCTGCCGTATTACTATTAACGTGTTTAGCCTAACTACATATTAACGAAAAGTATTTAACAACTTATTAATGTAAAACTATACCTGGTTATGAGACCGAATTTTGATCAAAGTAGGGAAACCACTAAAATATTTCTAAACGTTGAACTATAAAGCTACGGCAACCGAATTTAGTCCAAAGGTTTTACCAACAATACCAATTAGCTTAGCGATTTTCTCCCTTTTGGTCCAGATTTTGAATGAGCTGCACCCTTGTAGATATATGAGATATGTTTCTAAATTTAACACAACTTGATGGTGAGTATATAAGATTCGGCACAGTCGAATATAACACTCTTACTTGTTTCTATATATCCAAATCTTAGGAAAAAAATACAGATTTTTCATTGTCAGATTCTTCTCTATAAAATTGCATTATTAGATGTTTGAAAAGTGATAGTCAAAAAATGCCTTTTTTGCAGCAGAAATACCATAGTGCAGGGCAGTGCATAAGATCGAAACTCGTATTGTAAGAAAAAGTTCAAAACTTTATAATAATGCTTCGATTGAGTTGAGTTTTAATTTTTAAAATTGAAATATACATACATATGTATATAGTTGTTACTTATGATTGCGATGTTCGTCGCTGTTAGGCTACAACTGCCTCAAGACCGAATTATCGATTTACAAGTGAATATGTATAAATATATTCAATACTAAATATTATGCCATGCAACACCACAGCGAAAATAGTCCTTAATCAAGGAAACAAACAAAAATTACAATAATGAAAGTGTTATACATGTAATATCAATTTAAAGGAAACAAAACTCTGATGAAGCCGCATTTAACGAGAATGGCTTTTAAATTGTAAAACAAAGAGAAAACAGAGCATAAATTTTATTATTACTAAAAAACAAGCAATTTAACATGAATTGCCTTATTTCCTCTGCAGCAAAATAAAAACATCAATTGAACACGTGTAACTTATTTTAAACTCTGTTCTTTATTCATAAAACTTTGTTTATAACGTTATTAAGTTATGAGCAAACAATCAATTTTCCATATTCACACTTACATTCCTAGGCACACACACACACACACACATTTCTAACTTTCGCGAATACTCATACACTCTCAGACACTTAGCTTCCTGTTTACACTTGTATTTATGAAAGTACACATATTTCTCGTTATAAATACATCCTGCTTCAGCGATAAAAATGGAAAACATCAGAAAACATCAAAGTAAATAAAAGCCAGCAAGACACTTACGATAAAACTCTATCTAACGCAATTCTATTATTATCACACCGACTACCGTCTTCTGTTAGGAAATGCCTTCAATGAACGCACTTTTGATTCATTGTTCGTCGACTTTTTATTTTCATTTGCCTAAGGATTTCGCTGTTGTTATTGTCAGATTTAAATTTACATTCTAACACTTTTTTTTATTCATTGTATTTTTTTTAGCTGGTTTTTTAGTTGTTTAGTCACCTGCGATTCCATGTTAGAAATATTTTTCTTTGCTGAATTTTTCAATACAAAAAAAAATTATTTTATTTCAATAAATTTTTATTAGCCTAAATATTGTTTAGGTATTCTCAGGAGAAAATTTTTATAGGAAATCAAAAGTCTTTAACAAAATTTTACAAATTTTACAAAAATTTTCAAAAATTTCCTAGTTTTATAGGAAAATTTTCAAAAATTTCCTATTTTTATAGGAAATTTTTCAAAAACTTCCTATTTTTTTTAGGAAATTTTTCAAAAACTTCCTATTTTTATAGGAAATTTTTCAAAAATTTCCTATTTTTATAGGAAATTTTTCAAAAATTTCCTATTTTTATAGGAAATTTTTCAAAAATTTCCTATTTTTATAGGAAATTTTTCAAAAATTTCCTATTTTTATAGGAAATTTTTCAAAAATTTCCTATTTTTATAGGAAATTTTTCAAAAATTTCCTATTTTTATAGGAAATTTTTCAAAAATTTCCTATTTTTATAGGAAATTTTTCAAAAATTTCCTATTTTTATAGGAAATTTTTCAAAAATTTCCTATTTTTATAGGAAATTTTTCAAAAACTTCCTATTTTTATAGGAAATTTTTCAAAAATTTCCTATTTTTATAGGAAATTTTTCAAAAATTTCCTATTTTTATAGGAAATTTTTCAAAAATTTCCTATTTTTATAGGAAATTTTTCAAAAATTTCCTATTTTTATAGGAAATTTTTCAAAAATTTCCTATTTTTATAGGAAATTTTTCAAAAATTTCCTATTTTTATAGGAATTTTTTCAAAAATTTCCTATTTTTATAGGAATTTTTTCAAAAATTTCCTATTTTTATAGGAAATTTTTCAAAAATTTCCTATTTTTATAGGAAATTTTTCAAAAATTTCCTATTTTTATAGGAAATTTTTCAAAAATTTCCTATTTTTATAGGAAATTTTTCAAAAATTTCCTATTTTTATAGGAAATTTTTCAAAAATTTCCTATTTTTATAGGAAATTTTTCAAAAATTTCCTATTTTTATAGGAAATTTTTCAAAAATTTCCTATTTTTATAGGAAATTTTTCAAAAATTTCCTATTTTTATAGGAAATTTTTCAAAAATTTCCTATTTTTATAGGAAATTTTTCAAAAATTTCCTATTTTTATAGGAAATTTTTCAAAAATTTCCTATTTTTATAGGAAATTTTTCAAAAATTTCCTATTTTTATAGGAAATTTTTCAAAAATTTCCTATTTTTATAGGAAATTTTTCAAAAATTTCCTATTTTTATAGGAAATTTTTCAAAAATTTCCTATTTTTATAGGAAATTTTTCAAAAATTTCCTATTTTTATAGGAAATTTTTCAAAAATTTCCTATTTTTATAGGAAATTTTTCAAAAATTTCCTATTTTTATAGGAAATTTTTCAAAAATTTCCTATTTTTATAGGAAATTTTTCAAAAATTTCCTATTTTTATAGGAAATTTTTCAAAAATTTCCTATTTTTATAGGAAATTTTTCAAAAATTTCCTATTTTTATAGGAAATTTTTCAAAAATTTCCTATTTTTATAGGAAATTTTTCAAAAATTTCCTATTTTTATAGGAAATTTTTCAAAAATTTCCTATTTTTATAGGAAATTTTTCAAAAATTTCCTATTTTTATAGGAAATTTTTCAAAAATTTCCTATTTTTATAGGAAATTTTTCAAAAATTTCCTATTTTTATAGGAAATTTTTCAAAAATTTCCTATTTTTATATGAAATTTTTCAAAAATTTCCTATTTTTATATGAAATTTTTCAAAAATTTCCTATTTTTATAAGAAATTTTTCAAAAATTTCCTATTTTTATAGAAAATTTTTTAAAAATTTCCTATTTTTATAGGAAATTTTTCAAAAATTTCCTATTTTTATAGGAAATTTTTCAAAAATTTCCTATTTTTATAGGAAATTATTCAAAAATTTCCTATTTTTATAGGAAATTTTTCAAAAATTTCCTATTTTTATAGGAAATTTTTCAAAAATTTCCTATTTTTATAGGAAATTTTTCAAAAATTTCCTATTTTTATAGGAAATTTTTCAAAAATTTCCTATTTTTATAGGAAATTTTTCAAAAATTTCCTATTTTTATAGGAAATTTTTCAAAAATTTCCTATTTTTATAGGAAATTTTTCAAAAATTTCCTATTTTTATAGGAAATTTTTCAAAAATTTCCTATTTTTATAGGAAATTTTTCAAAAATTTCCTATTTTTATAGGAAATTTTTCAAAAATTTCCTATTTTTATAGGAAATTTTTCAAAAATTTCCTATTTTTATAGGAAATTTTTCAAAAATTTCCTATTTTTATAGGAAATTTTTCAAAAATTTCCTATTTTTATAGGAAATTTTTCAAAAATTTCCTATTTTTATAGGAAATTTTTCAAAAATTTCCTATTTTTATAGGAAATTTTTCAAAAATTTGTTATTTACATAGAAAGTTGCTATTTAAATCATTTTCTTTAGAATCAATCAAATAAAATATGGATATTTTCCAAAAAAAAAGTTCTTTTTCCCGTTTTATTTAAACAAACTGATGTTCAATTTTATGATATTTTCACAATTTTTTTTTTTCTGTGTCACACATTTGTTTTTGCTAAAGAGATTGCCCAATTTGTGAATATTTTTTTTATCATTTTTTTTTTTTTTGAAGGGGAAAATAACAAAATGGAAAATATTTGCTTTATGTGCTCATATATTTTCTGTTTGCTTTTTATATTATTTTAACAGTTCATATTACACTCTATATGTAAATGCATAAAAAAATATTTTATTGGTATTTTTGCATTTTATGTTGAAGGCTATTTGGTTTTTATTTGCATTTTTGTTCGTCCAAAAAAGTTTCTAAAAAAATCTTAAAAATATAAAAAAAATGCCAAAAATGAAATATTCAGCCTCAACAAAAATGCTCTTAAACAATTCATAATAAAATTTATTAAATTTTATAGTAAATTGTATAATGATAAGGTTACAGCATATGGGATTACAAAGCTAGAAATAATTGGTATTACGTATTTGAAAATGCCTCCGGTAAGTTTTGAAGCCAAAAATTACCTTAGGATTAGATACAAAACATCACAACTCACCTGAAAATAGAAAGAAAAAAGCATTTAATAAAACATGAATAAAATTTAAATTGTTTAATGAAATAATTTCTTAATTTCAGCAATTCAAAAAATACAATATGGGCAAACCCGAAAAACCTTAAACCAAGTACAAAAATTTAAAACTGTCAAAATCGAGTATTTGTGTTTATGGAAAAGTTAACCATAATTGATGCTTTAGAATATATAATGGATACAATTTTTGATTTCTCTCTTCGTGAATGACAGGTCTTTATTTGCACCCATTTCAAATTTTTATACATTTTTTAAAATAATAGGTTTTTTAAAAGTTCATAAAAATCGCAAAAACATACATTTAGGTATCAAATTTCAGCAGGGGCCCAAAGTCTGCTTAATTTTATACAATTAGATATAAAAGACCCCATCAACAGTAATTGGAGTGATATAAATAATGACAAGTAAAAAAGGGCTCACAGTGTGTAGCGTCCGTCACAGAAATAAAGGTTTTTTTTAATTTCACTAGTGCAATTTTTCTTTTTATACCCACCATCGAAAAGAATGGGGGTATATTGAGATTGTCATTCCGTTTGTAATTTCCTTAATATTGGCTCAAAAACCAAAAACGATATATATTCTGAATCCTTATGAAATTCTAAGACGATTGAGCGATGTCTGTCTGTCTGTCTGTTGAAATCACGATAACGCCTAAACGAAAGAAGCTAGCTCACTGAAACGAAGTAAAAATATTCTTCATCTCTGAGAAAATTGGTATTGAAATTGGGCAAAATCGGTTCACATTTGACCATAGCTCCCGTATAACCTCGTCTAGGCTAATCGCTTATTTGTTAATAAATGACAAATTATAACAGTTATTATGACAAAATTTGGTATCTAGAAGTTTTACATAAGCACTAGGCAGCATATAAAATTTCATCGAAATCGGTTCACATTTAGCCATAGCTCCCATACAAAAAACTTACGAAAACAGCCTAAATTTCACCTAAAATACACTTAAATGCCAATAAATCTAAAAATATAACAGATATAACCACTAACTTTTGCATAAGAAAGTCTTATATCAATACCAGCCAGTGTGCAAAATTTTGTCGCAATCGGTCACCATTTGACCTAGCTACCATATAAAAAACTTACGAAAACACAAAAATTCAAAAAAAAGGGGATTTATGTAATAGCTCCTTAACTACAAGAGCTACTAAGACTAAATTAGGCACAAGAAAGTCTTATGTCAATGCCAGCCAGTGTGCAAAATTTTGTCACAATCGGTCACCATTTGACAATAGCTCCCATATAAAAAACTTATGGAAACACAAAAATACATAAAGAAAAGGTTGTTTATGTCCGTCTGTCCGTCAGATAAAAGCACGATAGCGCCTTAACGGAAAAAGCTAGAGGGACAAAATTTTACAAAAGTATTTTGGATGTCTTGAAAAAGAAAATGGACAAAATCGGTTCAAAGTTAGTTAGAGCTCCCATATAACCCCGCCCCGGGAAACATATTAATGCTGATAAATTGAATACAATTGTAATAGCTATGACGATTATATTTAAAATAGGGAAGTTTTATGCAATTTTTGATCAGTTTATCAAATTTTATAGGAATCAGTCCATATTTGACTTTAGCTTTCATATAAAAAACACTCACGGAAACCAAAAATTTTAGCAAAGGCCAGTTAAAAGCTATTAAATTAGAAACTATGATAATTATGGCCACTAAATTTTGCAAGAATAAGCTCTATATATATACCAGCCAGTGTCTAAAAATTTGTTACAATCGGTCAATATTTGGCTATAATTCTTATATATATAACATCCCCTTTTTATATCTGCAATCAAAAAGATTTGGAGGTACATTCATTATATTAAGATTACACCTATGAAATTAGATAGACATCAATCAATGTTCAGCCCAGACTTTATATATGGTGAATGCATTAGCAACTCCTAACGAAATATATGGACCTGCCGTATTACTATTAACGTGTTTAGCCTAACTACATATTAAGCACAACGAAAAGTATTTAACAACTTATTAATGTAAAACTATACCCGGTTATGAGACCGAATTTTAATCAAAGTAAATACTGGGGAAACCATTAAAATATTTTTAAATGTTGAACTATAAAGCTACGCCAACCGAATTTAGTCCAAAGGTTTTACCAACAATACCAATTAGCTTAGCGATTTTTTCAGTTTTGGTCCAGATTTTTAATTAGCTGCACCCTTGTAGATATATGAGATATGTTTCTAAATTTAACACAACTTGATGGTGGGTATATAAGATTCGGCACAGCCGAATATATTTAACACTCTTACTTGTTTCTTCTCCAATTGAACTTGGCTTGTAAAGAGAACTTATAGTATGCTTTACATTAGGCTAAAAATATATAGATGTTTATATAGCATTCTACAAGATAATATGTATAGGAAAGTGTGTAGCGTCCGTCACAGTATTTATTTGTTACAAAATGATATTTATTAAATTCAAAATTTATAAACACATATCTGTCTTATTCATGAAACAATTACACTGTCTATATCCACGGATTTCATTTAAGACATTAGGTACTAAAAAAATATACAGTGGGGCAAATTTGATGATTTTGAAATTTTAACAAATAAAACCATTATTTTCACTAATTAACGAATCTTTAAAAAAAATATGAAATATGAATTTTTTCCTAATAAAAAACATTCAAGTAAAGACTGTATCGTCCGTTACATAGCGTCCGCAACAATACATTTATGGATTTTTGGTGAAACTGGAAACTTAAAAATATTTTCTAATCCTCTGATTTTTCTCTATCGTTAATATGTTTACAATTTTTGTATTCCTGTGAACGATTTGATAAAAATTACAGAAACACGTGTTGAAAAAAAAGTCACTTCCATTTTTTGTAGCGTCCGTCACAGCACTTTAAAAGCGAATATCTTTTTTCTCCAAAAGAAGTATGTAAAATGACAAACGTCATTCGGTAGCACAATCGATGGGCTAATATTCCCTGAAATCTGTACAAAGATATCTAGTGTAGAACGACAATGGCATACATTTAAGTACAATAAAATCCGTACAAATGTATCGTCCGTCATGCAGGATTTGCCCATATATAGTTCATTTCTGAATAAGTGTTCAGATTATGCCTCAAATTCTAATTTAAGTTCTAGTAAAGCTTTTTGTTTATAGTTCGAATTCAGGTTCTAATTTTGATTCTAGTTCCGTTTTCTTTAAACTTGTGGCTCTATTTTAGGTACTTCTTCAATTGCTGGTTGAGTTTTAGTTTTAATTTTAAAACGTGGTTTAAATTCACTTTTCGTTATGGTGTAAATTCTGCTAGAGCAGAGATGCCCAAAAATTGAGTGCGCTAACACTTGTAGTACAATTATAACAAGTAAGAGTGTTATATTCGGCTGTGCCGAATCTTATTTCCCCACTAACAAGTAGTGTTAAATTTAGAGACATATCTCACATTTTTAAACCGATTTTTATGGTTTATAGCTTATTTTATTTTTAAGATATGTAGCTCTTAGAAAAATGTTTAAAATGTTAAAATTTTACTTTATCTTTTTTTAATTACATATTTAACCTGAAAAAAATTACGAATTTCGCACGAAAAAAAAATATTTTCTCCATTAATTTTTAAATAACTCCAAAACGATAAGAGATACAGAAAAATTATATTAGACTAAAATAAATGCAATTTTGTTACGCATCTTCAGGTGTTTTAATTTTGAAAATCGGATGAGTCGTTCTCGAGTTAGGACGAAATAGGTCTCCGTACCTGACTAATTTAAGGGGAAAAATTTGCCACGCCCATAAAAAAAATCCAGATCTGATGGAAAAAACCGACAACGGATGTGAGTTTAGCGCATCAAGATCCATATAATCCACATAGTTTTAATAAAAGGAAAGACAAAAAATGAATTTTTGCAGAGCAGTGTAATTGCTTTCAAGAAAAATGTATATAATGCTTTATAAAAAAGGTGTTAAATTGTGCTTAATATTCAAAAAACGGAAAGTAGCTCATGCTTTAATCTTGATGCTTGAAGCTTTAATCTTGATGTCGATTTAATTAAGACACGGAATCTTAGTTTTAGTCTCCAGAAGAAAATGACTTAATCTCGTATATAGTTTAGAAGATGTCAGAAAACCAAAAAGCTCTACAAAATTCAGTGTTTTCGTTTTTCTTTGGACAGAAACTATATTGGCTAGTTTTTGCTCGGTGCTCCCACTATAACCATGTAAAAGGCGAAAGTCTCTTCTATAGATTTAGAGATCGTAGAACAAAGTTCAGAAATTTGTGGAAAACATCATATAAATTTTTAAGCATAATTTAAGCAAAAAGTGTTGCAGTCGCTTAGGCGTAATTTTGTTACAAGCTGTCAACATTTGGCTATAATTCTTATATATATATATATATATACATATATATATATATATATATATATATATATATATATATATATATATATACAATCAACAAGATTCGGAGGTACAAGCAGCAGTAGATGCATTAGGAATTCCTTACAAAATATATGGACCAGTCGTATTACTATCAACTTCTTTATCCTAACTAAATATTAAGCTAAACGAAAAGTATTTGACAACTTATTAATGTAAAACCATACCCGGTTACGATAACGAATTTTGTTCAAAGTAAATAAATACTAGGGAAACCACTTACACACTTTTGAATATTGAACTATAAAGCTACTGCAACCGAAGTTATTCCAAATATTTTAACAACAATACCAACTAGTGTGACAACTTTTTTCTAATTTGGTCCACGTTTTGAATTTGCTGCATCCTCGTAGATATATGAGATATGTTTCTAAATTTAACACAATTTGATGGTGGGTATATAAGATTCGGCATAACACTTTTACTTGTTTTGTTATTTGGTTATTCGACCGACTTCTCTTTCTGACTTATTTATTTACTTTATCAAATTTCTGACTATTTATTTCCTCCATTCCCCAGTTACTGCTATAATACCTCACACTATGATAAATATTTTCCCATATTGCATTTAAGACTTATGAAAGTTATCAATTTTATGCATTTGCTACATAAAATGCTGTCGATAACTGTCATCTTCGATTAAGGCATCATCATGTGACTGCAAATATTTTCCTTACTTTAGATATTTTTTTTCTCTTATATTTCTTGTGTTTGTAATATTTTTTATTACTTTATTACTTGAAATCTAGGCACATGATATATGTGTGTATTTATCAAGTGAATAGCATATACATATGTACTTGTATGTGTAACTGAATGTATGCCAGAGTTTTGAAGGCTTGAAGGCAGTAGAAAAGCCTCAGCTGAATTTCTATAAAAATTCTGTTATTTATGACTATTTTTCTAACATATCTTTTAGCTTATTTAGACATCTCCAGCCAATAACGATTATTGACAACAGCAATAACATCGTTCAGAGATGTTGTTATCACAAATCGTAATCATTGTCAAAGGCATTATTGGGGGTTTTTTTTTTAAAGGGGGTAGAGTGAAACTTCTTCTATAGGTTTGTGAGTTGGAAAATTGGTCTTTTATGTTTCTAACTAGAGTTCATAGGTCACTTTTGAATGTTTTTACTTTTTTTTTTTAAATACACTTTTTAAATAAAACTCAACTTTGTTTTTTCTGTCAATAAATGCCTGCATTTTTTATGTAAATATTTGTAAAATGAAATTTTATTTTTTATAAAAAGCTATTATATTTGATAAGTAAATAAATATCATTTTTAGTTATTGCATTTATTTACAAATAAGTTTTTAAATATTTTATTAGATTTGTAATAATTTTTCTGCTTATGCGGAAATCACCCTTTGGCATATCCGCTGGTTTACACTGGCTAACAGCGAATATTGCATTGAAGTATAACTATATTTTTAAGAGTTAAGGTCTATAATCTATAATCCCAGTGAAGGTACCGTCATGTAGAGTGCAGAAGGTGAACTCGTGTATCTGTTACACTAACGACTCACCTCTTTGGTCTTACTGATAAAATGAGGGCCAAAAATGATGGTGTGATAAAGTTCCCTAGAACAAGGCGTGTTATTTCCTCGGAAAGGGTTCTGATGTTAGGAAGGTAACCAGTTTGATAACTAGTTTCTTATTTAGAGTACAGATGCACCTCTTTGATCCTACCCAAGAAATTAGTGCCAAAGATCAGAGTGCATATTAAAATCCCACAGAAGCAGCTGTGTTTGTCCCTATAAAATGGGTTCTGATCTCGGGTCTGTAACCTATTGGAAAACTAGGCGGAATGTAGATATTATGGAGTTCTAACAGCATGTCTCCTAATCTGAGAGCAATACCCTGAGCTTTAAAGTATTGGTCGATACTGTCTAAGAACTCTATTCTGCACTGAATTGTAGACGTTAAATGCTATGCCTCCACAGTAACTTGTGGTGCGGTCTTTTCGGAGAACGTTGTATTCGTTACAACTTTGCAGCCGGAGACCCCGATGTCATGTTGGTGTTATCTTAATAATGCCATGGAGGCCATTGCAGTTAAACTGCAGAACATATATAACCCTTGGACCTTGGACTGCAATCACTATTGTTAGCTGTGATGAATTATGCTGTTAAAAATGTTGATGCTGGCACGGTTATTTGGCGAATCCGCTGCCTCATACTGAAGATACACAAAAGCTATAGCGAAGATAATCTTCCCTTTTAAAATTAAGAAGTTTAGTTCACCCTTAATTAAAATGCAAGTTCTTACCTTGTCGCTCTTGTTTGAGATATAAAAATTGTAGCCTGAGACATCTTGTTTTCGCGAATCCAACTTTTCCGAACTACGGCTACATCTACACTAGAATTGACAAGTTGTCTTGTCAGTTCGGGCGAAGCTGCATTCGTGGTTCTGGAAGAGTCAGGCTGATCTGTCTGGCTTAACTTAGCTGGTGTAGCCCGATTTTCTGAAGAGGATCCCACTTAGGACTGGCAGAAAGTTTTGATTACTGAAATCTTAAGTGCCGACTCAGACTCGAGCGTGATATCCGCTAGGATCTGGGTGAAACCAGTGGAGTGGGAGATATTCTGTAGCTTTCTTTATCTTCTTGTAAGTACTTGTTTTCCTACAAATACTCGCACTTTTTGGAGTATATCCGAGTTTATGACGCTAAAGGTCTTTTCGTCTAGATCGTATTTCCCTGTAGTGAATTCTCCAAGGTCAATTTTGGCCATAAATTTGTTTTGAAATTTGAGTGGCCCCAGTAGAGTGGGAAAAGTCTAGCAGATCCTCGATTGATCACATTACCTCTTTATAAGTATTTGTCACCCCTGTACGTCTTTGTCGATCCAGTTGGAGTATGTCCGAGTTAATGTCACTAAAGGTAGTTCGTCCAAATTGTCCCTCTCTAGAATGAACCATCTGGCCCCGAACATGTTCTCCAAGAAAGTTTCATCCGTGCTTATTTTGATTTTTAAATATGTTTTAAAATGTGAGTGGCTCCAGTGGAGCCGGAGGAGTCCAGCAGATCCTCTTCTCATTATCACCTCGTAAGTATTTATTTGTTGCTCCTACATATATTTTCGTTCCTATTGGAGTATGTCCGAGTGAATGTCGATAAAGGTTCGTTAAGATTATACCTACCTAGAGTGTAAAGTCTGGCCCTAAACATGTTTTTCAATGAAGTCCTTCTGTGTTAATTTTGACATTCTAATCCCAGGAGTATAAGGGAAAGTATATCGGCCACGCCATAGTCCCCTGTGACGAGGAAATAACTGTTTACTGATGGAGGGGTTATGGAATCCAGTCAATGCATCGTTGAAACACAGTCTCACCAAAGACTTTGTAATATCGGGGTTTTCAACAGGGACGCTACAAAAGTACTGCTCTTTTGACATTTTTGTTTATTAGGATTTGTCATTTCATGATGGAAAGATATACGAGCCAACAACGGGTCGAAATTATTAAAATTTACCACCGAAATTCGGAGTCAGTGGCCGAAACGTTAAGAGAAAAATCTTCTTCAGCTATGAGGCTATTTCTGGCTGAATGGCTTCGTCAAAAATCATAATATGCGTTATTGGTCAGGCACCAATCCACACGTATA
>OW121743.1:45539372-45561872 GCA_933228675.1 Stomorhina lunata | reverse complement strand
GTGTTTATATTTTTTTAAAAGTACCGAATAGGTGTCCATTTCCCTCTATTACTGCGGTACCCACTAACACATAAGCATTTTTATACCCACCATCAAAAAGAATCGTGGTTATATTGAGTTGTCATTCCATTTGTGACTTCCTTAATATTTAAAAGGGATACATACTCTCAATCCTTATGAAATTCAATGTCTGTCTGTCTGTCTGTCTGTCTGTCTGTCAATTCAAGGTACGATAGGGCCTAAAAAAAGGAGCCAGGTCACTGAAACTTGACAAAAATATTCTTCATTTCTTGAAAAATTTTGGTATTGAAATTGAGCAAAATCGGTTTTCATTTTACCAAAGCTCCCGTATAACCTCGACACTTATGATGATAAAATTTTGTATAGAACAAGCAAGAAAGTTCTATAGTCGGTCACGCTCGACCATAGGGTATCGTATGGTAACCACTAAGGTTTAAGGTGTTATTTTTCCTGTATAAAGGCAAATACTTGCTAAATTTTGTAATCATACAAACATTTTCTCAAAACTTATACATTAAAGCTGTTTCCGTCATTTGGACTTATATGAGAGCCAGGGTCAAATGTGAACCGATTACCTCGAAATTTGGCAAATTGATTACAGTTGTTATGTATGCAAAAAATAAAATTTAAATTCTCATTATTTTCAGATTTATGAGGGTTTTAGTGATTTTTGTATCATTTAGTGAGTTCTGACAGAAGCGCTGGTATGGAAGCTATGGTCAAATGGGGACCGATTTTAAATTTGGTACAGTGATTTTGGTTTACATAAGCAGTATTTTTTATAAATTGCATTTTTTATAAATTTTTGGGCAGAATATCAATTCCGTGAAGTGGAACCTATGGGAGGTATCATAAATAATACTAGCGTATCCTGCTGTCGACACAATCGACCGTCATCTAGTTCATTGTGAATACAAATTTCCTGTGCTGTGGCTTAGTTGGTTAGCTCGTAATATCACATTGAGCCTGGGTTCGATCCCCGGTTTCGGCAACAACAATTTCTGTAATTATTAATTTCTATTAAATTTAAGGCCCTAGGCTCCACTGGGAGTCAATGATAACAGAATTTAAATTATTAGTTACCTCAGCATCTTCCATCGGCGGTAAGCCTACAGCAATAACACGCCGTCTACGAAAAATAAATAAAATTGGCTGTAAAACAAAAAAATGCATCTAAATAACAACAAATGGCGCAACTTCACTGTTCTAAAAATAGATATGATGTGCAATTACAGTGTTGCTTTATCTCTTCCTTTCATCACCTTTCTCTTCTCTACTATCCCCTTTCCAAAGAAGGTTACCCAATTCGTATATACTCTATATGCAATTGTATAGGTAGTATTTGCCTGAGTGCTACTTCTCTTTAAAAAAAAACTCATCACAATCAGAGCTTTAAGTCAAAAATGACAGTGTCGATGTAGCAAGTTTTTAAAATTGCTCGGGCTAAACGGATATGTAAAAATTGATCTCTTTGATTTCTATGTCACTCCGTACAATAGAGCGTCGAATTGGCAAAACAATAATTAAAAATTGTGTAGCTCTCGAAGAGTTTACTGATTCAAGATATTCCATAATAAACCGTTTTGCATCTTCAGAAGTGAATGAGAAGGAAAAAGTGTTAGACTTAGTACCTCTTATCAAAACAACTTGCGTTATTGATGTCAAAACAGTGCTCTGTGAAGTGATGAACAGATAAACTTGTAAGCGTTACTAACGGACTGACAAAAATGATGGAGGAATCAAGGTCTTATTGAACTTTTTAACAAAGATCCTAATATTTCAAATTTATTATCATTTTACTGCATAATTAACTGCGAGAACCACGAAGTCCTTGGAATCTATAGAAGCTAACAGTTTAAAACCATTCCAGTCGCAATGCAAGATTTGCCTTTTAATATTCCTTCCTGATATTATAGCATTTTCTGAACATTAATCTGTTTTGAATTTACATTTGATTCAAACCGATCATTTAATTAATTTTCTTGATAATAATCTGTAATTATTATAAACTTTCCTTCAAAAGACTGTTTTTTTAATCGGTAACATCCTTTTTGGGTATAAGTCACAATGTTCTTATCCAACTCTTTACTTCTGTGACTCTTAAAAATATTTTCATTGTAAAATTGCTCTTAATGCGTGCCCTCTTCTGCAATATTATTTAATTTTTTAACACAATATTTATTCCTCAATCACTCGAAGATTTTATCCCAATAAACCAACCCAAAAAACAAAATTCCATAAAAATTTAACTTCAAATAATTCTAATTTGAAAGGTTTACATTTTAAGCACTTTTTTTTTTGTCAAATCTTAAAAAATATTAATTTTGTCTTTCACTCCCTCACCACAAATAGTAAAAACAATGCGAATAATTTTTGTTGCTATTATTTTACAAAACAAATTTTGATTTAATTGTAATAAAATACTCTTTAGTTTTGTCTTTGTCTACCACTATCTCCCCACAAATGTACTCTTTAATTCTCATCACTCACCAAAAATAATAAAAACAAAAGAAAACATGTTTGCATACAATTTCTTTTGTTTGATTCTTAATAGTTAATTTCATATGCATGTGAGTTTTCTTTATTGTGTTAGTAAGATTTTTAAATACCAAACCGATTTTTTAAAACTGAACCGATTTTAAATAAATATAGATTCGTCTGATCTACGGAAAAATATCTTTCAAATGGTATACAATTTTCCAGAAATGAGTGTATAATTAAAGCGTAAAAGGGGATAATAAATGGGTGCTTGCGTATTAATATTATAGATATAGATTAATATTATAGATAGATACCGATTTTGAAGAATTTCAATAGCGATGGTCCCACTATCAAAAAAATTATCTGTTCCAAATTTCATCAAATGGAATTGGGACCTGTACTTTGCTATGCATTACATAGGGTAGAAGGGGGAGCATTTGCCACTTTTTTTTAAAGTGCTCCAGGTTTCTTACAGTGAGAGTTATCACAACTTTTTTGTTCTTCATAGGTACCTATATATGTTAGCTTTAAACTGTGTTGGTTCAGATTGCCTATGGCTTTTCTTTATGTATCAAATTTGAAAAATAGCAAGTTAACTAAAAGTGGCCAATGTGCCCCATCCATGGGGCACATTTGCCAATAAGTTGGGTACAAAAAAGAAGTAAAAAAATTGAAGTAATAAAGTAAATTTTTACATCTATAAAGCTTTAATGTACAAAACAAACAAACCAAAAAATTAATTCAAGTTCATTTCACGTGGATAAATTAAACAAAACAGTAAAAATTTCAGAGATCAAAATTTAAACTATTGGGTCTCTGTTAACATTGTACTGTGACATATCAAAATAAAAAAAAAATGTCGTGATGGAAGATGGATTAGGCCTTGCAACCAAAATACGATATCCTTTTTAGGGATATTACAAATGTCGGACTCAAAAAAATGTCGACGAGTTGCTTTGTTATATAGGTATGGCAAATGTGCCTCAGGTAGAGTCCTTAGATGTAAGGAACTAT
The DNA here is from genome assembly GCA_933228675.1 of Stomorhina lunata. Lineage (NCBI taxonomy): Eukaryota > Metazoa > Arthropoda > Insecta > Diptera > Rhiniidae > Stomorhina > Stomorhina lunata. Next base: position 45,558,356 of record OW121743.1, on the reverse strand, counting down.
TTTTCACATAAGAAATAGATTTATTGATAAAAAACTAAAAATATTTGTTCTCAATACTATATTGTTTATTAAACTAATGAATAATTTCTTAGGATAACAAAAACCTAAGGAAAATATTACAAAAATACTTGTAGCAAAATATTTTTTCAGGATCTGCTGAAACAATAAATCACGCTTGATGTTTTAAATATGAAAGCTACAGCAGTCAAAATTTGAGATATAGAATATCAACGATAAACGAATATAAAATCGATTACAGCATCAAAAAATATAAGTTAGTTTTCAAGAAAACTAGTGATGGCAAATGCGCCCCTATGGCAAATGGTCCCCCTCCTACCCTACATCAGCACAAACTTATGTCTGTCTGTCTGTCTGTCTATCCGTCAATTTAAGGTACGATAAAACAAAAGAAGCTATATCACTGAAACTTTGCAAAACTATTCTTTATTTCTTGGAAAATTTTGGTTTTGAAAATGAGTAAAGTCGGTTTTCATTTCAAAAATTCAATAAGAGCCTCGCCTTGCTAATAGCTTATTTGCCAAAAAATGACAAATTATAAAACTAAAAATGATAAAATTTAGCGTAAAGAAATTTTACATAAGCACTAGGCAGCATATTAAATTTCTACAAAATGGGTTCACATTCAACCATAACTCCCATACAAAACACTTAAGGCAACGGCCTAAATTCCACCTTAAATGCACATAAATGCGAATAAATTATAAACTATAATAACTATGGCCACTAAATTTAGTACAAGGAATTCTTATGTCAATGTTAGCCATCGCAATCGGTCACCATTCGACCACAGCTCCAATATAAAAACTTATGGAAACACAGAAATACCAAAAAGTCAGGGGTTTGTGTCTGCCTATTCGTCAAATGAAAGCACGAAGAGATGGAGGGACAAAATGTTACAAAAGTATTTTTGATATCTGGAAAAAGTTGTGTATTGAATATGAGCGAAATCGGTTATCATATAGTTAAAGCTCCCATATAACCCCGCCCCGGAAATCATATAAATGCTGAAAAAATGAATCCAATTGTTATGACGTCTTAATTTGGAACAGAGAAGTTTTCTGCAATTATTTGTTAGCATATCAAATTTTACAGGAATCGGTCCATAGCTGACTATAGCTTTCATATAAAAACCACTCCCGGAAACCACTTTAAGGCCACAAACGCCAGTTAAAAGCTATAAAATTTTGCGAAAATAAGCATTATCAGCCAATATTTTGTCAATATCGATCATCATTTAACTATAGTTGTTATGTATACAACATTATATTTGAGGTGTCCGCCTTGGACCCCAATTTTTCACCTATTATTGTTCTCAATGTATAAGTTAGAATTCTCAACAGAATTTAAAAAAAAAATTGGCACACGTATATTAGTTTACTCAATAAAGAAGTCAAATAATTTTGGTAAAAATCCGTCTATTCTTTGGGGTATCTGCTCAACATAATTGGATGAAAATCGACGCACAGAAAAAAACCTCTACTAATTCTAGTTGAAATCCGTCGACTCCTAGGGTTCTTACACTTAAATTCAATTCGATTAAAAGTTGGTATTTATATAAAGATTATTTTTAGTGGCAATAGCTGTCATAGTTTCTAATTTAAAGGCTTTTAACTTGTCCTTCCTAAATATTTTTTGGTTTCCGGGAGCGTTTTTTATATGAAAGCTATAGTCAAATATGAACCGATTCCTATAAAATTTGATATACTGACCAATAGTTGTATAAAACTTCTCTATTCTAAATTTAGTCGTCATAACTATTACAATTATATTCAATTTATCAGCATTCATGTGTTTCCCGAGGCGGGTTTATATGGGAGCTCTAACTAAATGTGAACCGATTTCAGTACACAACTTTTGTTGCATATCAAAAATACTCTTGTAAAATTTTGTCTCTCTAGCTTTTGTAGTTAAGAAGCTGTCGCGCTTTTATCTGACGGACAGACGGGCATAAATCTCCCTTTCTTTTTGTGTTTTTGTGTTTCTGTAAATTTTTTATATGGGAGCTATGGTCAAATGGTGACCGATTGCAACAACATTTTGCACACTAGCTGGCATTCACATAAGACTTTCTTTTGTAAAATTTTGTTGCTGTAGCCCTTTTAGTTAAGGCGCTATCGCGCTTTTATCTAACGGACAGACGGACATAAATCTCCTTTTCTTTTTGTATTTTTGTGTTGCCGTAAGTTTTTTATATGGGAGCTATGGTCAAATGGTGACCGATTGTGACAAAATTTTGCATACTGGACGGCATTCACATAAGACTTCCTTGTGCCAAATTTAGTGGCCAAAGCTATTACATCTTTTATTGGCATTTAAGTGAATTTCAGGTGGAATTTAGGCTGTTTCCATAAGTTTTTTATATGGGAGCTATGGTTAAATGTGAACCGATTTCGATGAAATTTTATATGCTGCCTAGTGCTTATGTAAAACTTTTAGATATCAAATTTTGTCATCATATATGTTATAATTTGTCTTTAATTAGCAAATAAGCGATTAGTCTAGACGTGGTTATACGGGAGTTATGGTCAAATGTTAACCGATTTTACCCAATTTCAATACCAAAATTTTGTCATAGGTGAAGAATGTTATTACTAAGTTTCAGTGAGCTAGCTCCTTTCGTTTAGGTGTTATCGTGATTTCAACAGACAGACAGACGGACATCGCTTTGATTTTTGAGCCAATATTAAGGAAATTACAAACGGAATGACAATCTCAATATACCCCCCATTCTTTTTGATGGTAGGTATAAAAATATATCTAAAAGCAGTTGTCGTATATAAATGAAATTTGGTATCTGATGTGATGCCGAATAGATATACTTTTGCGCAAAATCTTAAGAAAAAGCAGTCATAGGACACGCCTACCGCCCACATCTTTAATAATATTAAAAAATAAGTAGAATTTACAAAATTAAAAATATCTCCTATATAAGTTACTTAAGACAAATAAAATTTGGTGCATGATTTAATACGGAATCTAAAAATTATTCGAAAACTTTCGATAAAATCAGCTAAAGGATATGTCTAGGATGCATAAGTCCTTAAATTTGGAAGAATGAACAAAAATCACAAAATGAAAAATATATCTGAGAGCAGTTGTCGTATATAAATGAAATTTGGTGTATAACATGATGCCGAATAGTCATATTTGTGAGCAAAATCTCAACATAAAAATTGTTGGTATATAAACACGTTTTTTGTCCTATCATTCGAGACCTATTAATATAATAGTTTTTATAAATTAATTTTTCACCCAACTATGCATTTATTATTGTAGCCTGAACTATCATTAAGGCTGTACTGATATCAAATTAGTTACACGCTGTACTGATATCATATAAAATTTATCATTTAAGACACTTTTTGACCAAAGTTGTTGAGATTTTTTTGTATCTACTAGATAAGGGTCCAGACTGACATACAATCGAAGAAAAAAATATTATATTTGATGTATTTTTTTAACTTTCCATTAAAGTTTGGCAAATTTATAAAAAAAACAAGTAAGAAGTAAGAAAGTGCTATAGTCGGTCAAGCCCGACCATACGATACCCTTCATCACTAAGGTCAAAGATATTATTATTCCTGTATAAAGACAAATATTTGCTAAATTTTGCCATCATACAAACATTTTCTCAAAACATATATATTTAAGCTTTTTCCGCCATTTGGACTTATATGATCTAGGGTCAAATGTGGACCAATTATCTCGAAATTGATTAGAGTTGTTACAAAAATTATGTATGCAAAAACTACACTTAAAATTCTCATTATCTTTAGATGTACGAGTGTTTTACTGATTTTTGTCTCATTTAGTGCGTTTCTAAAGAAGAGTTTGTATGGGATCTATTGTCAAATGTAAACTGATTTCAACAAAATTTGGTACAGTGATTTAAGTTTACGTAAGCAGTATTTGATTTAAATTTCATGAAAAAATATTGATATTTGTGCCCAATATATCAATTCCGGGAAGTGGGACCTATGGGAGGTACCATAAATAATTGACCGATTTTGACGAATTTCAATAGCCATGGTCTCATTATCAAATAAATTGTAAATTTCATCAAATTATCTATAGAATTGAGACCTGTAGTTTGATTACAAGGTTTACATGGTAGTCCAGCCAGACGGATGGACTTATATCGTTAAATCGACTAAAAAAGTGATTCTAAGTCTATTAGTGTACTAAAAGGTGGGCCTAAAACAAATATTTCTATGCGCTACATATATCAGCACAAACTTACAATACCATTTCCACCTATGGTGGTGAAGGGTATAAAAACAAAAATGTCAAAATTCTATTCTAAAAAATAATACTAAAATAAAACTAAAATTAAAATCTAAATTTTTGTATTTTTTCAAATACGCTTATGTAACAAAAAAAAAAATTAAAAATCTTTGAAATCTTCGGAAAAATAGAGTTTTGACGATCTTTTTTGTGAAGAGTTTTGGCGATTTTTTATGTGAAGTCACCAAAATATGTTTTTGTACAACTACTTTTTTCGTAATTTTGCTCAGATTTTGGCGCCACCTGTCGGTAACAAAAAAGAACAAAATTCAAATTTGTTTTAGTTGTATTGTTATCTATCGAAATCAATTACTTTTAATACAATTTGCGGCAATGATTTTTTTTATTTGTCATCACGAGAGAACAGAACAAAAAATTAGTCGGCAGAAATACCTTTTTTATACTTTTTATACTAAAATAGGTATTTTTTATTCCCTTCACCACCATAGGTGGAAAGGGTATTATAAATTTGTGCTGATGTATGTTACGCATGGAAATATTAGTCTTGGACCCACCTTTTAGTATACCAGTAGGCTTAGAATCACTTTCTGAGTCGATTTAGCGATGTCCGTCCGTATGGCTGTCTGGACCCACATGTAAACCTTGTAATCAAACTACGGGTCGCAATTTTTAAGATAATTTTATGAAATTTGGCACAGATCATTTTTTTGATAATGGGACCATGGCTATTGAAATTCGTCAAAATCGGTCCATTATTTATGGTACCTCCCATAGGTCCCACTTCCCGGAATTGATATATTGGCAACAAATATCAATATTTTTTTACGAAATTTAAATCAAATACTGCTTATGTAAACCTAAATCACTGTACCAAATGAGAAAAAATCACTAAAATGCTCATAAGTTTATTTTTTGCATACATAATTTCTGTAACAACTGTTTAAATTTCGAGGTAATCGGTCCACATTTGACCCTAGCTCTCATATAAGTCCAAATGTCGGAAGCAGCTTAAATATATAAGTTTTGGGAAAATGTTTGTATGATGGCAAAATTTAGCAAATATTTGTCTTTATACAGGAAAAATAACACTTTTGACCTTAGTGGTGAAGGGTATCGTATGGTCGGGCTTGACCGACTATAGCACTTTCTTACTTGTTTTTCAATGTGTTGTTCTAACGATTTAAAACGAAAAAGTTTTCTACTTCATTTTTTTTTTTAATATTTTTTTATGAAAAATTTTTCTATAGAAAATTTTTTTATTAAAAATGTTTCTATAGAAAATTTTTTTATCAAAAATTTTTCTACTGAAAATTTTTTTATGAAAAATTTTTCTATACAAATTTTTTTTTTTTTTTTTGAAAAATTCAAAATATTTTCTATAGAAAATTTTTTTGTTGAAAAAACAAAAATTTGTCTATAGAAACTTTTTTATCAAAAATGTTTCTATAGAAATTTTTTTATCAAAATGTTTCTATAGAAAATTTTTTTATAAAAAATTTTTCTATAGAAAATTTTTTTATCAAAAATTTTTTCATAGAATATTTGAAAATTTTTGAATATAAATTTTACAGAAAAATATTTTTATCGAAAAATTTTCCAAAGAAAAATATTTTTATTAAAAATTTTTCTATAATAAAATGTTGGGATCGAAAATATCAAAAAATTGAAAAATCTAAAAATATTTAATACTACATAGAATTTATTTCTGTATGTCCCGTTTCACACGAATCAGGTTTACTTGATCAGTTTTTCTTTAAATTTCTCTTCATCAGTTTTCATATTATTTCAGGGACCGTAACTGTTATAACTTTTATCGTAAAAGTCAGAAAATAAAAGTTATTTTTTGACAATTATTTTTTCGAGCAGAAATAATAGTTATTATTTGACTTTTATTTTTCGATAAAAAATAACAGTTAGTTTTGACTTTTATTTTTTCAGGCAAAAATAATAGTTATTTTTTAACTTTTATTTTTTCGAGCAAAAATAACAGTTATTTTTTCTTTTATGTTTTCAAACAAGAATAAAACGTATTTTTTGATTTTTATTTTTTCGAGCAGAAATAAAAGTTATTTTTGATTTTTATTTTTTCGAGCAAAAATAAAATTATTATTTAATTTATTGAAAAATTTTTTCAAACAAAGATAATTTTTCAGTGAAAATAATTTGTATATGCTCAAAAATTAATGGAGTTGAGTTTTGTAATCATAATTGGGGTTGGAAACACAAAAATAACTTTTATTTCTGCTCGAAAAAATAAAAGTCAAAAATAACTTTTATTTTTGCTCGATATAATAAAAGTCAAAAATAACAGTAATTTTTGCTCGAAAAAATAAAAGTTAAAAAAGAACTTTTATTTTTGCTCAAAAAAATAAAAGTTAAAAAAAACTGTTATTTTTGCTCAAAAAAAATAAAAATCAAAAAATAATTGTTATTTTTTTCTAAAAAATCAAAATCAGATTTTTAAAAAGCATCGCATTTTATGAAAATTTGGTCTAAGACTATCAAAATGGTACACTTGGTTTAATTCTTCGACATTTCCTTGAGGTTGCTTTTTTTAATCAAAAATTCAAAAATAACAGTTATTTTCGGTCCCTGTATTATTTTCCTTAAATTTAATACAAATTTTCGTTAACTTGATAAAATAGGTATTTTTTATTCCCTTCACCACCATAGGTGGAAAGGGTATTATAAATTTGTGCTGATGTATGTTACGCATGGAAATATTAGTCTTGGACCCACCTTTTAGTATACCAGTAGGCTTAGAATCACTTTCTGAGTCGATTTAGCGATGTCCGTCCGTATGGCTGTCTGGACCCACATGTAAACCTTGTAATCAAACTACAGGTCGCAATTTTTAAGATAATTTTATGAAATTTGGCACAGATCATTTTTTTGATAATGGGACCATGGCTATTGAAATTCGTCAAAATCGGTCCATTATTTATGGTACCTCCCATAGGTCCCACTTCCCGGAATTGATATATTGGCAACAAATATCAATATTTTTTCACGAAATTTAAATCAAATACTGCTTATGTAAACCTAAATCACTGTACCAAATGAGAAAAAATCACTAAAATGCTCATAAGTTTATTTTTTGCATACATAATTTCTGTAACAACTGTTCAAATTTCGAGATAATCGGTCCACATTTGACCCTAGCTCTCATATAAGTCCAAATGTCGGAAGCAGCTTAAATATATAAGTTTTGGGAAAATGTTTGTATGATGGCAAAATTTAGCAAATATTTGTCTTTATACAGGAAAAATAACACTTTTGACCTTAGTGGTGAAGGGTATCGTATGGTCGGGCTTGACCGACTATAGCACTTTCTTACTTGTTTTTCAATGTGTTGTTCTAACGATTTAAAACGAAAAAGTTTTCTACTTCATTTTTTTTTTTAATATTTTTTTATGAAAAATTTTTCTATAGAAAATTTTTTTATTAAAAATGTTTCTATAGAAAATTTTTTTATCAAAAATTTTTCTACTGAAAATTTTTTTATGAAAAATTTTTCTATACAAATTTTTTTTTTTTTTTTGAAAAATTCAAAATATTTTCTATAGAAAATTTTTTTGTTGAAAAAACAAAAATTTGTCTATAGAAACTTTTTTATCAAAAATGTTTCTATAGAAATTTTTTTATCAAAATGTTTCTATAGAAAATTTTTTTATAAAAAATTTTTCTATAGAAAATTTTTTTATCAAAAATTTTTTCATAGAATATTTGAAAATTTTTGAATATAAATTTTACAGAAAAATATTTTTATCGAAAAATTTTCCAAAGAAAAATATTTTTATTAAAAATTTTTCTATAATAAAATGTTGGGATCGAAAATATCAAAAAATTGAAAAATCTAAAAATATTTAATACTACATAGAATTTATTTCTGTATGTCCCGTTTCACACGAATCAGGTTTACTTGATCAGTTTTTCTTTAAATTTCTCTTCATCAGTTTTCATATTATTTCAGGGACCGTAACTGTTATAACTTTTATCGTAAAAGTCAGAAAATAAAAGTTATTTTTTGACAATTATTTTTTCGAGCAGAAATAATAGTTATTATTTGACTTTTATTTTTCGATAAAAAATAACAGTTAGTTTTGACTTTTATTTTTTCAGGCAAAAATAATAGTTATTTTTTAACTTTTATTTTTTCGAGCAAAAATAACAGTTATTTTTTCTTTTATGTTTTCAAACAAGAATAAAACGTATTTTTTGATTTTTATTTTTTCGAGCAGAAATAAAAGTTATTTTTGATTTTTATTTTTTCGAGCAAAAATAAAATTATTATTTAATTTATTGAAAAATTTTTTCAAACAAAGATAATTTTTCAGTGAAAATAATTTGTATATGCTCAAAAATTAATGGAGTTGAGTTTTGTAATCATAATTGGGGTTGGAAACACAAAAATAACTTTTATTTCTGCTCGAAAAAATAAAAGTCAAAAATAACTTTTATTTTTGCTCGATATAATAAAAGTCAAAAATAACAGTAATTTTTGCTCGAAAAAATAAAAGTTAAAAAAGAACTTTTATTTTTGCTCAAAAAAATAAAAGTTAAAAAAAACTGTTATTTTTGCTCAAAAAAAATAAAAATCAAAAAATAATTGTTATTTTTTTCTAAAAAATCAAAATCAGATTTTTAAAAAGCATCGCATTTTATGAAAATTTGGTCTAAGACTATCAAAATGGTACACTTGGTTTAATTCTTCGACATTTCCTTGAGGTTGCTTTTTTTAATCAAAAATTCAAAAATAACAGTTATTTTCGGTCCCTGTATTATTTTCCTTAAATTTAATACAAATTTTCGTTAACTTGATAGTACGGTCAGGTTTGCTGAATTTTAATTCTGTCCGTTTTTTCTCATACAAATTCATGACTTGATAAGCCAAACCTGACTAATGTAAAAGTAGACTATTGAACAATAGTTCCAAAATTTTCAAAAATATTCCCAATGTTTACAAAAATAATAGTGTCGTGGCAACAATGTTCGAGATTATATTTCTTTGTTATCTCGAACCATGTATCGGGTGGTTAAATTTCAAGGGCCGATGTTGATTTTGAATAAAACACAAACTATTTAGGAAATTATTGTAATTTTATTTTATTATGATATATTGGTATTACTCAATTATGTATGGAACAAAATATCGGCCAAAAGGGTGCCGCGACCACGGCGATACACCTCCATTCGATGGTCTAAATTTTCGATGACCCTGAGGCATAATAGAGGTTCTATGCCGTTAATGTGCCGAATTATCTCATCCTTTAGCTCTTGAAATGTTGCTCGCTTATCGACGTATACCTTTTCTTTCAAATAACCCCAAAGAAAAAGTCCAACGGTGTCAAATCACATGATCTTGGCGGCCAATTGACATCGCCATTATGTGAGATAACACGGCCATTAAATTTGTTGCGCAAAAGAGCCATTGTTTCGTTAGCTGTGTGGCAAGTGGCACCGTCCTGCTGAAACCACATATCGTCCACATCCATATCTTCCAATTCGGGCCATAAAAAGTTCGTTATCATCTCACGATAGCGAACACCATTCACAGTAACTGCCTGACCGGCCTCATTTTGGAAAAAATACGGCCCGATGATGCCGCTAGCCCATAAACTTTGTGGGTGCATTGGTTTTTCGACAATCACTCTTGGATTCTCATTCGCCTAAATGCGGCAATTCTGTTTATTGACGAAAATGTGAAAATGTGCCTCATCACTGAAGATGATTTTCTCCGAAAATTGATCATCCACTGTTGCCATTTCTTGCCACCATTCTGCCCATTCACGACGTTTGGAATGGTCAAGAGGCTTTAGTTCTTGAGCCAATTGCACCTTATAAGCGTGTAAATGCAAGTCTTTATGCATAATGTTCATCAACGACGAACGTGAGAGGTGCAATTGTTGGGCACGACGCCGAGTTGAGGTGGACGGCTCTTCAGCCACACTATCGCGAACAGCAGCAATATTTTCTGCAGTGCGAGCTGTACGAGCATGCACTGGTGTTCTCACATCTTCCCGGTTTGCTCGAATTTTTCCACGATTTTTGCGCTTGTACGCATATTTGGACAATCAAATTGACCAAAAAAACCACGAAGTGCACGATATTTATGCATTTTGATTTGAACGCCCATTTTCGTAATAAGTCTGGATAACTTTAACACGTTGTTGGATTGTGTATCTCTCCATGGTTCAAGTTGAGTAAGTCTGAAATAGAGAAATGTCAAATAAAATTCGGAAAAAAACTTGGCGTTTAGGTGTGGTTCACATTCAACATCGGCCCTTACAATTTAACCACCCTTTATTTTGTTGCTATAAATTGGACTTTGATTTGTTTCTTGTCTATTTTGTTTGTGTCTTATCTTTAACAATACGGCATTAACCAACTCTTTAAATATCCAAATTCCAACTAAATGATTTTAATACTCATTTTCACGAGGTTTGTCAGTGAAAGTGTTATTTACGAAAATTACATAAAATTCATCGGCTACTGGTGGTATGGGCTGCCTACTCCTGATAATAAATGTCATAACCGTTACAGTTACTAATATCTATCTTGACGATAGATATGATATGCTAAATTTAAACAGAAACAAATCATCAAATTCTATTAATTAATACATATTAAATAAATATTGCATACCTACAACATAGTTCGAATTTTATTAACAAAATACTTATGTTAATGAATAATTAAACAACAAAAACAACAATTATTGACCTAATTTCTGTTCTAAAACAAGGAAATTACTTTTATGAGCTTCGAAATATTTGTTGTTATATCTCCGTCTAAATGCCACAACTAAACATCAAAATCCTATTTTTGCAAAATAATTTTAATTCATTAAATTAACCACAATTTGTTGCAAAACCACACTAAAATAAAATAAAATAAAAATCTACATAAATTGTGGTAATTTTGAATGTTGAAATTACAATAAAATTATTTCGAATTTAACTTTGAATTAGAATGAAAATTACAAACAGACAGACAGACGGACAGGTGAAATGTTAGCAATTTGTGAAAAATACAAAATTCATTTTTTTCGAATTATCGTGATATGTGATGAAAGTTAAACTCATCATCATTATTTGAATTGTAAATGCTAAATTTTTAAATAAGTTCATGGCCTAAATAGAGGTTTTGAGATGATTTTTTTTTTTTTTTGATTTAATTATTTTTAATTTTGGCAATTTTAATTGATGTTATTGGAAGTTTTAGAATAAATTGCTATATTTATTAAAATGGGTTTTAAATAGAAATTTAATTTAATTTTTTGTTCCTCTAATAATATTAAGCAATTTGGATATAAAATAATGTTCCAAATAAAATTTATAGTTGAATTAAGTGAAATAAAAGATAAATAGTGCAATATAAAAATTTTAAAAAATTCGAAAATTTATTCAAATATGTCAATATTTTGCATTATTTATAAAATTATCTTTTTCAGAATACCTTCCGTTTTTTTAAAAGACCGTTAAATTTTTTCAAAAAGAAAATTTTGCTGCAGAAAACTCCCGATTTTCTAAAAACAATTTTACCAGAATTTAAACACATGTAATATTATTGAGCAATTTGTTATTTAAATTATTTATAAAATTTTCAAATTAATTTGAAATCAACATTACATTTCATTGAATTTTGCATGCAAAATTGGTATTTAGCTCAAATCGGCTTGAAGTGAAATTATTTAGAATATTACCTACATATATCGAAATATAAAAGTTATAACCAATGATAGATATTAAATAAAATTTATTTCAATGATGCCTAAATATTTCCCTAATTACTGAATATACATTTAGAATAAATTAGTTCTAATTGTGAGAATTTAATAGAAAAAGTCGTTAGTACAAATAATAAATAAAAATTAAATGTTTGTAATAAGAGCATTTTATTGTAAAGGTAAAATAATTTTAGCAATAAAAACGATATCGTTATTTGATGAGAAGTGAATTTTTAAGCCTATTTGAAATTTCCTTTATTTTAATGTTCAATGATAACTAAATAATTTCTATATATAAAATCAAAATTTTCAAACATTTTATATACTAAAAAGAAATTTTCAAAAATTTTCTATATTTCTAGGAAATTTTTCAAAACTCTATATTTATAGGAAGTTTTTCAAAAACTTTCTATATTTATAGGAAAATTTGAAAAAATGTTCTATATTTATAGGAAATTTTTGCAAAATTTTATGTATTTATTAGAATTTTTCCAAAAATTTTCAATATGAGAAATTTTTCAAAAATTTTCTATATTTAAAGGAAATTTGAAAAATTTCCTTAAAAAAATAGGAAAAATAGGAAATTTTCTATATTTATAAGAAAATTTTGAAAATTTTCCTATTTTACAGGAATTCTTTCAAAAATTTAATACTTTTATAGCAAATTATTCAAAAATTTAATATTTTTATACGAAATTTTTCAATATTTTTCTATTTTTATAGGAAACTTAGCCAAAAATTTACTACTTTTATGAGAAATTTTTCAAAAATTTCGTATTTTTATAAGAACGTTGTTAAAAATTTCACATTTTTATAGGAAATTTTACAAAAATTTTCTATTTTTATAGGAAATTTTTTAAAAATTTCCTATTTTTGTAGGAAATTTTTCAGAAATTTCAAATTTTTATAGGAATTTTTTCAAAAATTTAATATTTTGATAGGAAACTTTTTAAAAATTTACAATTTTTATAGGAAAATTACAAAAATTTACTATTTTGATAAGAAATTTTACAAAACTTTACTACTTCTATAGGAAATTTTGCCAAAATTTACTATTTTTATAGGAAATTTTGCCAAAATTTACTATTTTAATAGGAAATTTTGCCAAAATTTACTATTTTTATAGGAAATTTTGCCAAAATTTACTATTTTTAAAGGAAATTTTTCCAAAATTTACTATTTTTATAGGAAATTTTGCCAAAATTTACTATTTTTATAGGAAATTTTGCCAAAATTTACTATTTTTATAGGAAATTTTGCAAAAATTTACTATTTTTATAGGAAATTTTGCCAAAATTTACTATTTTTATAGGAAATTTTGCCAAAATTTACTATTTTTATAGGAAATTTTGCCAAAATTTACTATTTTTATAGGAAATTTTGCCAAAATTTACTATTTTTATAGGAAATTTTGCCAAAATTTACTATTTTTATAGGAAATTTTGCCAAAATTTACTATTTTTATAGGAAATTTTGCCAAAATTTACTATTTTTATAGGAAATTTTGCCAAAATTTACTATTTTTATAGGAAATTTTGCCAAAATTTACTATTTTTATAGGAAATTTTGCCAAAATTTACTATTTTTATAGGAAATTTTGCCAAAATTTACTATTTTTATAGGAAATTTAGCCAAAATTTACTATTTTTATAGGAAATTTTGCCAAAATTTACTATTTTTATAGGAAATTTTGCCAAAATTTACTATTTTTATAGGAAATTTTGCCAAAATTTACTATTTTTATAGGAAATTTTGCCAAAATTTACTATTTTTATAGGAAATTTTGCCAAAATTTACTATTTTTATAGGAAATTTTGCCAAAATTTACTATTTTTATAGGAAATTTTGCCAAAATTTACTATTTTTATAGGAAATTTTGCCAAATTTACTATTTTTATAGGAAATTTTGCCAAAATTTACTATTTTTATAGGAAATTTTGCCAAAATTTACTATTTTTATAGGAAATTTTGCCAAAATTTACTATTTTTATAGGAAATTTTGCCAAAATTTACTATTTTTATAGGAAATTTTGCCAAAATTTACTATTTTTATAGGAAATTTTGCCAAAATTTACTATTTTTATAGGAAATTTTGCCAAAATTTACTATTTTTATAGGAAATTTTGCCAAAATTTACTATTTTTATAGGAAATTTTGCCAAAATTTACTATTTTTATAGGAAATTTTGCCAAAATTTACTATTTTTATAGGAAATTTTGCCAAAATTTACTATTTTTATAGGAAATTTTGCCAAAATTTACTATTTTTATAGGAAATTTTGCCAAAATTTACTATTTTTATAGGAAATTTTGCCAAAATTTACTATTTTTATAGGAAATTTTCAAAAATTTACTATTTTTATAGGAAATTTTGCCAAAATTTACTATTTTTATAGGAAATTTTGCCAAAATTTACTATTTTTATAGGAAATTTTGCCAAAATTTACTATTTTTATAGGAAATTTTGCCAAAATTTACTATTTTTATAGGAAATTTTGCCAAAATTTACTATTTTTATAGGAAATTTTGCCAAAATTTACTATTTTTATAGGAAATTTTGCCAAAATTTACTATTTTTATAGGAAATTTTGCCAAAATTTACTATTTTTATAGGAAATTTTGCCAAAATTTACTATTTTTATAGGAAATTTTGCCAAAATTTACTATTTTTATAGGAAATTTTGCCAAAATTTACTATTTTTATAGGAAATTTTGCCAAAATTTACTATTTTTATAGGAAATTTTGCCAAAATTTACTATTTTTATAGGAAATTTTGCCAAAATTTACTATTTTTATAGGAAATTTTGCCAAAATTTACTATTTTTATAGGAAATTTTGCCAAAATTTACTATTTTTATAGGAAATTTTGCCAAAATTTACTATTTTTATAGGAAATTTTGCCAAAATTTACTATTTTTATAGGAAATTTTGCCAAAATTTACTATTTTTATAGGAAATTTTGCCAAAATTTACTATTTTTATAGGAAATTTTGCCAAAATTTACTATTTTTATAGGAAATTTTGCCAAAATTTACTATTTTTATAGGAAATTTTGCCAAAATTTACTATTTTTATAGGAAATTTTGCCAAAATTTACTATTTTTATAGGAAATTTTGCCAAAATTTACTATTTTTATAGGAAATTTTGCCAAAATTTACTATTTTTATAGGAAATTTTGCCAAAATTTACTATTTTTATAGGAAATTTTGCCAAAATTTACTATTTTTATAGGAAATTTTGCCAAAATTTACTATTTTTATAGGAAATTTTGCCAAAATTTACTATTTTTATAGGAAATTTTGCCAAAATTTACTATTTTTATAGGAAATTTTGCCAAAATTTACTATTTTTATAGGAAATTTTGCCAAAATTTACTATTTTTATAGGAAATTTTGCCAAAATTTACTATTTTTATAGGAAATTTTGCCAAAATTTACTATTTTTATAGGAAATTTTGCCAAAATTTACTATTTTTATAGGAAATTTTGCCAAAATTTACTATTTTTATAGGAAATTTTGCCAAAATTTACTATTTTTATAGGAAATTTTGCCAAAATTTACTATTTTTATAGGAAATTTTGCCAAAATTTACTATTTTTATAGGAAATTTTGCCAAAATTTACTATTTTTATAGGAAATTTTGCCAAAATTTACTATTTTTATAGGAAATTTTGCCAAAATTTACTATTTTTATAGGAAATTTTGCCAAAATTTACTATTTTTATAGGAAATTTTGCCAAAATTTACTATTTTTATAGGAAATTTTGCCAAAATTTACTATTTTTATAGGAAATTTTGCCAAAATTTACTATTTTTATAGGAAATTTTGCCAAAATTTACTATTTTTATAGGAAATTTTGCCAAAATTTACTATTTTTATAGGAAATTTTGCCAAAATTTACTATTTTTATAGGAAATTTTGCCAAAATTTACTATTTTTATAGGAAATTTTGCCAAAATTTACTATTTTTATAGGAAATTTTGCCAAAATTTACTATTTTTATAGGAAATTTTGCCAAAATTTACTATTTTTATAGGAAATTTTGCCAAAATTTACTATTTTTATAGGAAATTTTGCCAAAATTTACTATTTTTATAGGAAATTTTGCCAAAATTTACTATTTTTATAGGAAATTTTGCCAAAATTTACTATTTTTATAGGAAATTTTGCCAAAATTTACTATTTTTATAGGAAATTTTGCCAAAATTTACTATTTTTATAGGAAATTTTGCCAAAATTTACTATTTTTATAGGAAATTTTGCCAAAATTTACTATTTTTATAGGAAATTTTGCCAAAATTTACTATTTTTATAGGAAATTTTGCCAAAATTTACTATTTTTATAGGAAATTTTGCCAAAATTTACTATTTTTATAGGAAATTTTGCCAAAATTTACTATTTTTATAGGAAATTTTGCCAAAATTTACTATTTTTATAGGAAATTTTGCCAAAATTTACTATTTTTATAGGAAATTTTGCCAAAATTTACTATTTTTATAGGAAATTTTGCCAAAATTTACTATTTTTATAGGAAATTTTGCCAAAATTTACTATTTTTTATAGGAAATTTTGCCAAAATTTACTATTTTTATAGGAAATTTTGCCAAAATTTACTATTTTTATAGGAAATTTTGCCAAAATTTACTATTTTTATAGGAAATTTTGCCAAAATTTACTATTTTTATAGGAAATTTTGCCAAAATTTACTATTTTTATAGGAAATTTTGCCAAAATTTACTATTTTTATAGGAAATTTTGCCAAAATTTACTATTTTTATAGGAAATTTTGCCAAAATTTACTATTTTTATAGGAAATTTTGCCAAAATTTACTATTTTTATAGGAAATTTTGCCAAAATTTACTATTTTTATAGGAAATTTTGCCAAAATTTACTATTTTTATAGGAAATTTTGCCAAAATTTACTATTTTTATAGGAAATTTTGCCAAAATTTACTATTTTTATAGGAAATTTTGCCAAAATTTACTATTTTTATAGGAAATTTTGCCAAAATTTACTATTTTTATAGGAAATTTTGCCAAAATTTACTATTTTTATAGGAAATTTTGCCAAAATTTACTATTTTTATAGGAAATTTTGCCAAAATTTACTATTTTTATAGGAAATTTTGCCAAAATTTACTATTTTTATAGGAAATTTTGCCAAAATTTACTATTTTTATAGGAAATTTTGCCAAAATTTACTATTTTTATAGGAAATTTTGCCAAAATTTACTATTTTTATAGGAAATTTTGCCAAAATTTACTATTTTTATAGGAAATTTTGCCAAAATTTACTATTTTTATAGGAAATTTTGCCAAAATTTACTATTTTTATAGGAAATTTTGCCAAAATTTACTATTTTTATAGGAAATTTTGCCAAAATTTACTATTTTTATAGGAAATTTTGCCAAAATTTACTATTTTTATAGGAATTTTGCCAAAATTTACTATTTTTATAGGAAATTTTGCCAAAATTTACTATTTTTATAGGAAATTTTGCCAAAATTTACTATTTTTATAGGAAATTTTGCCAAAATTTACTATTTTTATAGGAAATTTTGCCAAAATTTACTATTTTTATAGGAAATTTTGCCAAAATTTACTATTTTTATAGGAAATTTTGCCAAAATTTACTATTTTTATAGGAAATTTTGCCAAAATTTACTATTTTTATAGGAAATTTTGCCAAAATTTACTATTTTTATAGGAAATTTTGCCAAAATTTACTATTTTTATAGGAAATTTTGCCAAAAATTTACTATTTTTATAGGAAATTTTGCCAAAATTTACTATTTTTATAGGAAATTTTGCCAAAAATTTACTATTTTTATAGGAAATTTTTCAAAAATTTCCTATTTTTTATAGGAAATTTTTCAAAAATTTCCTATTTTTATAGGAAATTTTTCAAAAATTTCCTATTTTTATAGGAAATTTTTCAAAAATTTCCTATTTTTATAGGAAATTTTTCAAAAATTTCCTATTTTTATAGGAAATTTTTCAAAAATTTCCTATTTTTATAGGAAATTTTTCAAAAATTTCCTATTTTTATAGGAAATTTTTCAAAAATTTCCTATTTTTATAGGAAATTTTTCAAAAATTTCCTATTTTTATAGGAAATTTTCAAAAATTTCCTATTTTTATAGGAAATTTTTCAAAAATTTCCTATTTTTATAGGAAATTTTTCAAAAATTTCCTATTTTTATAGGAAATTTTTCAAAAATTTCCTATTTTTATAGGAAATTTTTCAAAAATTTCCTATTTTTATAGGAAATTTTTCAAAAATTTCCTATTTTTATAGGAAATTTTTCAAAAATTTCCTATTTTTATAGGAAATTTTTCAAAAATTTCCTATTTTTATAGGAAATTTTTCAAAAATTTCCTATTTTTATAGGAAATTTTTCAAAAATTTCCTATTTTTATAGGAAATTTTTCAAAAATTTCCTATTTTTATAGGAAATTTTTCAAAAATTTCCTATTTTTATAGGAAATTTTTCAAAAATTTCCTATTTTTATAGGAAATTTTTCAAAAATTTCCTATTTTTATAGGAAATTTTTCAAAAATTTCCTATTTTTATAGGAAATTTTTCAAAAATTTCCTATTTTTATAGGGAAATTTTTCAAAAATTTCCTATTTTTATAGGAAATTTTTCAAAAATTTCCTATTTTTATAGGAAATTTTTCAAAAATTTCCTATTTTTATAGGAAATTTTTCAAAAATTTCCTATTTTTATAGGAAATTTTTCAAAAATTTCCTATTTTTATAGGAAATTTTTCAAAAATTTCCTATTTTTATAGGAAATTTTTCAAAAATTTCCTATTTTTATAGGAAATTTTTCAAAAATTTCCTATTTTTATAGGAAATTTTTCAAAAATTTCCTATTTTTATAGGAAATTTTTCAAAAATTTCCCTATTTTTATAGGAAATTTTTCAAAAATTTCCCATTTTTATAGGAAATTTTTCAAAAATTTCCCATTTTTATAGGA
>OW121743.1:45445399-45539172 GCA_933228675.1 Stomorhina lunata | reverse complement strand
TTTTTATACGTTTTTAAAAATTTCACATTTTTATAAGAAATTTTATAAAAATGTTCTATTTTTATTGGAAATTTTTCAAAAATTTCCTATTTTTATTGGAAATTTTTCAAAAATTTCCTATTTTTATAGGAAATTTTTCGAAAATTTCCTATTTTTATAGGAAATTTTTCAAAAATTTCCTATTTTTATAGGAAATTTTTCAAAAATTTCCTATTTTTATAGGAAATTTTTCAAAAATTTCCTATTTTTATAGGAAATTTTTCAAAAATTTCCTATTTTTATAGGAAATTTTTCAAAAATTTCCTATTTTTATAGGAAATTTTTCAAAAATTTCCTATTTTTATAGGAAATTTTTCAAAAATTTCCTATTTTTATAGGAAATTTTTCAAAAATTTCCTATTTTTATAGGAAATTTTTCAAAAATTTCCTATTTTTATAGGAAATTTTTCAAAAATTTCCTATTTTTATAGGAAATTTTTCAAAAATTTCCTATTTTTATAGGAAATTTTTCAAAAATTTCCTATTTTTATAGGAAATTTTTCAAAAATTTCCTATTTTTATAGGAAATTTTTCAAAAATTTCCTATTTTTATAGGAAATTTTTCAAAAATTTCCTATTTTTATAGGAAATTTTTCAAAAATTTCCTATTTTTATAGGAAATTTTTCAAAAATTTCCTATTTTTATAGGAAATTTTTCAAAAATTTCCTATTTTTATAGGAAATTTTTCAAAAATTTCCTATTTTTATAGGAAATTTTTCAAAAATTTCCTATTTTTATAGGAAATTTTTCAAAAATTTCCTATTTTTATAGGAAATTTTTCAAAAATTTCCTATTTTTATAGGAAATTTTTCAAAAATTTCCTATTTTTATAGGAAATTTTTCAAAAATTTCCTATTTTTATAGGAAATTTTTCAAAAATTTCCTATTTTTATAGGAAATTTTTCAAAAATTTCCTATTTTTATAGGAAATTTTTCAAAAATTTCCTATTTTTATAGGAAATTTTTCAAAAATTTCCTATTTTTATAGGAAATTTTTCAAAAATTTCCTATTTTTATAGGAAATTTTTCAAAAATTTCCTATTTTTATAGGAAATTTTTCAAAAATTTCCTATTTTTATAGGAAATTTTTCAAAAATTTCCTATTTTTATAGGAAATTTTTCAAAAATTTCCTATTTTTATAGGAAATTTTTCAAAAATTTCCTATTTTTATAGGAAATTTTTCAAAAATTTCCTATTTTTATAGGAAATTTTTCAAAAATTTCCTATTTTTATAGGAAATTTTTCAAAAATTTCCTATTTTTATAGGAAATTTTTCAAAAATTTCCTATTTTTATAGGAAATTTTTCAAAAATTTCCTATTTTTATAGGAAATTTTTCAAAAATTTCCTATTTTTATAGGAAATTTTTCAAAAATTTCCTATTTTTATAGGAAATTTTTCAAAAATTTCCTATTTTTATAGGAAATTTTTCAAAAATTTCCTATTTTTATAGGAAATTTTTCAAAAATTTCCTATTTTTATAGGAAATTTTTCAAAAATTTCCTATTTTTATAGGAAATTTTTCAAAAATTTCCTATTTTTATAGGAAATTTTTCAAAAATTTCCTATTTTTATAGGAAATTTTTCAAAAATTTCCTATTTTTATAGGAAATTTTTCAAAAATTTCCTATTTTTATAGGAAATTTTTCAAAAATTTCCTATTTTTATAGGAAATTTTTCAAAAATTTCCTATTTTTATAGGAAATTTTTCAAAAATTTCCTATTTTTATAGGAAATTTTTCAAAAATTTCCTATTTTTATAGGAAATTTTTCAAAAATTTCCTATTTTTATAGGAAATTTTTCAAAAATTTCCTATTTTTATAGGAAATTTTTCAAAAATTTCCTATTTTTATAGGAAATTTTTCAAAAATTTCCTATTTTTATAGGAAATTTTTCAAAAATTTCCTATTTTTATAGGAAATTTTTCAAAAATTTCCTATTTTTATAGGAAATTTTTCAAAAATTTCCTATTTTTATAGGAAATTTTTCAAAAATTTCCTATTTTTATAGGAAATTTTTCAAAAATTTCCTATTTTTATAGGAAATTTTTCAAAAATTTCCTATTTTTATAGGAAATTTTTCAAAAATTTCCTATTTTTATAGGAAATTTTTCAAAAATTTCCTATTTTTATAGGAAATTTTTCAAAAATTTCCTATTTTTATAGGAAATTTTTCAAAAATTTCCTATTTTTATAGGAAATTTTTCAAAAATTTCCTATTTTTATAGGAAATTTTTCAAAAATTTCCTATTTTTATAGGAAATTTTTCAAAAATTTCCTATTTTTATAGGAAATTTTTCAAAAATTTCCTATTTTTATAGGAAATTTTTCAAAAATTTCCTATTTTTATAGGAAATTTTTCAAAAATTTCCTATTTTTATAGGAAATTTTTCAAAAATTTCCTATTTTTATAGGAAATTTTTCAAAAGTTTCCTATTTCTATAGGAACTTTTTCAAAAATTTCCTATTTTTATAGGAACTTTTTCAAAAATTTTCTATTTTTATAGGAAATTTTTCAAAAATTTCCTATTTTTATAGGAAATTTTTCAAAAATTTCCTATTTTTATAGGAAATTTTTCAAAAATTTCCTATTTTTATAGGAAATTTTTCAAAAATTTCCTATTTTTATAGGAAATTTTTCAAAAATTTCCTATTTTTATAGGAAATTTTTCAAAAATTTCCTATTTTTATAGGAAATTTTTCAAAAATTTCCTATTTTTATAGGAAATTTTTCAAAAATTTCCTATTTTTATAGGAAATTTTTCAAAAATTTCCTATTTTTATAGGAAATTTTTCAAAAATTTCCTATTTTTATAGGAAATTTTTCAAAAATTTCCTATTTTTATAGGAAAATTTTTCAAAAATTTCCTATTTTTATAGGAAATTTTTCAAAAATTTCCTATTTTTATAGGAAATTTTTCAAAAATTTCCTATTTTTATAGGAAATTTTTCAAAAATTTCCTATTTTTATAGTAAATTTTTCAAAAATTTCCCATTTTTATAGGAAATTTTTCAAAAATTTCCTATTTTTATAGGAAATTATTCAAAAATTTCCCATTTTTATAGGAAATTTTTCAAAAATTTCCTATTTTTATAGGAAATTTTTCAAAAATTTCCCATTTTTATAGGAAATTTTTCAAAAATTTCCCATTTTTATAGGAAATTTTTCAAAAATTTCCCATTTTTATAGGAAATTTTTCAAAAATTTCCCATTTTTATAGGAAATTTTTCAAAAATTTCCCATTTTTATAGGAAATTTTTCAAAAATTTCCCATTTTTATAGGAAATTTTTCAAAAATTTCCCATTTTTATAGGAAATTTTTCAAAAATTTCCCATTTTTATAGGAAATTTTTCAAAAATTTCCCATTTTTATAGGAAATTTTTCAAAAATTTCCCATTTTTATAGGAAATTTTTCAAAAATTTCCCATTTTTATAGGAAATTTTTCAAAAATTTCCCATTTTTATAGGAAATTTTTCAAAAATTTCCCATTTTTATAGGAAATTTTTCAAAACTTGCCTATTTTTATGGGAAATCCCTGAAGTTTTTTTTTTGATTTGAATTATCAATTAAAAAATATTAAAATATTTATTGAACATTCATTTATATATACAACTCAAATAAATTATGGCTAAAAATGTTTACACAACCAGAGCAAGTTGATTTTTAATTATTATTGATATATAATAATTTCAGCTATAAAATAAATTATTTATGGTTGAGTACACAATTAAACTCTCATATACATACATACCTATACATTTGTAAATTTTTCATTATATATTGAAAAAAAGTAAAGGGTTATGCGAAAATTGTATTACTTGAATAAATTTTAAATAACGAAATAGAAAACTTAAAACTTATTAAGTCCATGTTTTCTTAGTTTTTTTTTAATTTTAAGACCTAGAATTGCTTATTTAACGTATCTACAATTAGTCAAGCTATGCTTTAGCCTTCGAACTCTTGATAACTTCCTTTTAATTTAATCAATTCTAATTGTTGTTATTATTTTTATTTAACATTTTTTATTGTTATTATTGAAAACAATCAAAATTAATTAAATTCAATTACAATTTGACAATCATCATTTAAAAGCTATTTGCCATTTCCAATTATATTTATTTTGTATTTTTAAAATGAAGCAATTGACAGACAAACGAATAAATTTGAAAAATAACAGAATCGTTTGATTTTCATTAGCAGTTTTAGGATTTTAATAAAGTTTTTATTCATTACAATTTAAATGAAATCATTTAGGTATTTCAAAGAGAGCAATGATTTTGAATTTGAATATTTATATTTATGAATAGAAGTTTTAAAAATCATTTAAAATTTTAATTTATATGATTAAATAAATAAATATATCAAGTTTTTAGGATTTTAAGGAAGCAATGATAATGAATTTGAAATATTTTTCTATAGAAAAATATTTCTATCGAGAGAAAAATTTTCGATAGAAATATTTTTCTATAGAAAAATTTTTGATAGAAATATTTTTCGTTAGAAATATTTTTCTATAGAAAAATTTTCGTTAGAAATATTTTCGTTAGAAATATTTTCGTTAGAAATATTTTCGTTAGAAATATTTTTCTATAGAAAAATTTTCGTTAGAAATATTTTTCTATAGAAAAATTTTCGTTAGAAATATTTTTCTATAGAAAAATTTTCGTTAGAAATATTTTTCTATAGAAAAATTTTCGTTAGAAATATTTTTCTATAGAAAAATTTTCGTTAGAAATATTTTTCTATAGAAAAATTTTCGTTAGAAATATTTTTCTATAAAAAAATTTTCGTTAGAAATATTTTTCTATAGAAAAATTTTCGTTAGAAATATTTTTCTATAGAAAAATTTTCGTTAGAAATATTTTTCTATAGAAAAATTTTCGTTAGAAATATTTTTCTATAGAAAAATTTTCGTTAGAAATATTTTTCTATAGAAAAATTTTCGTTAGAAATATTTTTCTATAGAAAAATTTTCGTTAGAAATATTTTTCTATAGAAAAATTTTCGTTAGAAATATTTTTCTATAGAAAAATTTTCGTTAGAAATATTTTTCTATAGAAAAATTTTCGTTAGAAATATTTTTCTATAGAAAAATTTTCGTTAGAAATATTTTTCTATAGAAAAATTTTCGTTAGAAATATTTTTCTATAGAAAAATTTTCGTTAGAAATATTTTTCTATAGAAAAATTTTCGTTAGAAATATTTTTCTATAGAAAAATTTTCGTTAGAAATATTTTTCTATAGAAAAATTTTCGTTAGAAATATTTTTCTATAGAAAAATTTTCGTTAGAAATATTTTTCTATAGAAAAATTTTCGTTAGAAATATTTCTCTATAGAAAAATTTTCGTTAGAAATATTTTTCTATAGAAAAATTTTCGTTAGAAATATTTTTCTATAGAAAAATTTTCGTTAGAAATATTTTTCTATAGAAAAATTTTCGTTAGAAATATTTTTCTATAGAAAAATTTTCGTTAGAAATATTTTTCTATAGAAAAATTTTCGTTAGAAATATTTTTCTATAGAAAAATTTTCGTTAGAAATATAATATTAAATATTTTTCTATAGAAAAATTTTCGTTAGAAATATTTTTCTATAGAAAAATTTTCGTTAGAAATATTTTTCTATAGAAAAATTTTCGTTAGAAATATTTTTCTATAGAAAAATTTTCGTTAGAAATATTTTTCTATAGAAAAATTTTCGTTAGAAATATTTTTCTATAGAAAAATTTTCGTTAGAAATATTTTTCTATAGAAAAATTTTCGTTAGAAATATTTTTCTATAGAAAAATTTTCGTTAGAAATATTTTTCTATAGAAAAATTTTCGTTAGAAATATTTTTCTATAGAAAAATTTTCGTTAGAAATATTTTTCTATAGAAAAATTTTCGTTAGAAATATTTTTCTATAGAAAAATTTTCGTTAGAAATATTTTTCTATAGAAAAATTTTCGTTAGAAATATTTTTCTATAGAAAAATTTTCGTTAGAAATATTTTTCTATAGAAAAATTTTCGTTAGAAATATTTTTCTATAGAAAAATTTTCGTTAGAAATATTTTTCTATAGAAAAATTTTCGTTAGAAATATTTTTCTATAGAAAAATTTTCGTTAGAAATATTTTTCTATAGAAAAATTTTCGTTAGAAATATTTTTCTATAGAAAAATTTTCGTTAGAAATATTTTTCTATAGAAAAATTTTCGTTAGAAATATTTTTCTATAGAAAAATTTTCGTTAGAAATATTTTTCTATAGAAAAATTTTCGTTAGAAATATTTTTCTATAGAAAAATTTTCGTTAGAAATATTTTTCTATAGAAAAATTTTCGTTAGAAATATTTTTCTATAGAAAAATTTTCGTTAGAAATATTTTTCTATAGAAAAATTTTCGTTAGAAATATTTTTCTATAGAAAAATTTTCGTTAGAAATATTTTTCTATAGAAAAATTTTCGTTAGAAATATTTTTCTATAGAAAAATTTTCGTTAGAAATATTTTTCTATAGAAAAATTTTCGTTAGAAATATTTTTCTATAGAAAAATTTTCGTTAGAAATATTTTTCTATAGAAAAATTTTCGTTAGAAATATTTTTCTATAGAAAAATTTTCGTTAGAAATATTTTTCTATAGAAAAATTTTCGTTAGAAATATTTTTCTATAGAAAAATTTTCGTTAGAAATATTTTTCTATAGAAAAATTTTCGTTAGAAATATTTTTCTATAGAAAAATTTTCGTTAGAAATATTTTTCTATAGAAAAATTTTCGTTAGAAATATTTTTCTATAGAAAAATTTTCGTTAGAAATATTTTTCTATAGAAAAATTTTCGTTAGAAATATTTTTCTATAGAAAAATTTTCGTTAGAAATATTTTTCTATAGAAAAATTTTCGTTAGAAATATTTTTCTATAGAAAAATTTTCGTTAGAAATATTTTTCTATAGAAAAATTTTCGTTAGAAATATTTTTCTATAGAAAAATTTTCGTTAGAAATATTTTTCTATAGAAAAATTTTCGTTAGAAATATTTTTCTATAGAAAAATTTTCGTTAGAAATATTTTTCTATAGAAAAATTTTCGTTAGAATTTGTTTTCTATAGAAAAATTTTCGTTAGAATTTGTTTTCTATAGAAAAATTTTCGTTAGAATTTATTTTCTATAGAAAAATTTTCGTTAGAATTTGTTTTCTATAGAAAAATTTTCGTTAGAATTTCTTTTCTATAGAAAAATTTTCGTTAGAATTTGTTTTCTATAGAAAAATTTTCGTTAGAATTTGTTTTCTATAGACAAATTTTCGTTAGAATTTGTTTTCTATAGACAAATTTTCGTTAGAATTTGTTTTCTATAGAAAAATTTTCGTTAGAATTTGTTTTCTATAGAAAAATTTTCGTTAGAATTTGTTTTCTATAGAAAAATTTTCGTTAGATATATTTTTCTATAGAAAAATTTTCGTTAGAAATATTTTTCTATAGAAAAATTTTCGTTAGAAATATTTTTCTATAGAAAAATTTTCGTAAGAAATATTTTTCTATAGAAAAATTTTCGTTAGAAATATTTTTCTATAGAAAAATTTTCGTTAGAAATATTTTTCTATAGAAAAATTTTCGTTAGAAATATTTTTCTATAGAAAAATTTTCGTTAGAAATATTTTTCTATAGAAAAATTTTCGTTAGAAATATTTTTCTATAGAAAAATTTTCGTTAGAAATATTTTTCTATAGAAAAATTTTCGTTAGAAATATTTTTCTATAGAAAAATTTTCGTTAGAAATATTTTTCTATAGAAAAATTTTCGTTAGAAATATTTTTCTATAGAAAAATTTTCGTTAGAAATATTTTTCTATAGAAAAATTTTCGTTAGAAATATTTTTCTATAGAAAAATTTTCGTTAGAAATATTTTTCTATAGAAAAATTTTCGTTAGAAATATTTTTCTATAGAAAAATTTTCGTTAGAAATATTTTTCTATAGAAAAATTTTCGTTAGAAATATTTTTCTATAGAAAAATTTTCGTTAGAAATATTTTTCTATAGAAAAATTTTCGTTAGAAATATTTATCTATAGAAAAATTTTCGTTAGAAATATTTTTCTATAGAAAAATTTTCGTTAGAAATATTTTTCTATAGAAAAATTTTCGTTAGAAATATTTTTCTATAGAAATATTTTTCTATAGAAAAATTTTCGTTAGAAATATTTTTCTATAGAAAAATTTTCGTTAGAAATATTTTTCTATAGAAAAATTTTCGTTAGAAATATTTTTCTATAGAAAAATTTTCGTTAGAAATATTTTTCTATAGAAAAATTTTCGTTAGAAATATTTTTCTATAGAAAAATTTTCGTTAGAAATATTTTTCTATAGAAAAATTTTCGTTAGAAATATTTTTCTATAGAAAAATTTTCGTTAGAAATATTTTTCTATAGAAAAATTTTCGTTAGAAATATTTTTCTATAGAAAAATTTTCGTTAGAAATATTTTTCTATAGAAAAATTTTCGTTAGAAATATTTTTCTATAGAAAAATTTTCGTTAGAAATATTTTTCTATAGAAAAATTTTCGTTAGAAATATTTTTCTATAGAAAAATTTTCGTTAGAAATATTTTTCTATAGAAAAATTTTCGTTAGAAATATTTTTCTATAGAAAAATTTTCGTTAGAAATATTTTTCTATAGAAAAATTTTCGTTAGAAATATTTTTCTATAGAAAAATTTTCGTTAGAAATATTTTTCTATAGAAAAATTTTCGTTAGAAACATTTTTCTATAGAAAAATTTTCGTTAGAAATATTTTTCTATAGAAAAATTTTCGTTAGAAATATTTTTCTATAGAAAAATTTTCGTTAGAAATATTTTTCTATAGAAAAATTTTCGTTAGAAATATTTTTCTATAGAAAAATTTTCGTTAGAAATATTTTTCTATAGAAAAATTTTCGTTAGAAATATTTTTCTATAGAAAAATTTTCGTTAGAAATATTTTTCTATAGAAAAATTTTCGTTAGAAATATTTTTCTATAGAAAAATTTTCGTTAGAAATATTTTTCTATAGAAAAATTTTCGTTAGAAATATTTTTCTATAGAAAAATTTTCGTTAGAAATATTTTTCTATAGAAAAATTTTCGTTAGAGATATTTTTCTATAGAAAAATTTTCGTTAGAAATATTTTTCTATAGAAAAATTTTCGTTAGAAATATTTTTCTATAGAAAAATTTTCGTTAGAAATATTTTTCTATAGAAAAATTTTCGTTAGAAATATTTTTCTATAGAAAAATTTTCGTTAGAATTTGTTTTCTATAGAAAAATTTTCGTTAGAATTTGTTTTCTATAGAAAAATTTTCGTTAGAATTTGTTTTCTATAGAAAAATTTTCGTTAGAATTTGTTTTCTATAGACAAATTTTCGTTAGAATTTGTTTTCTATAGACAAATTTTCGTTAGAATTTGTTTTCTATAGACAAATTTTCGTTAGAATTTGTTTTCTATAGACAAATTTTCGTTAGAATTTGTTTTCTATAGACAAATTTTCGTTAGAATTTGTTTTCTATAGAAAAATTTTCGTTAGAATTTGTTTTCTATAGAAAAATTTTCGTTAGAATTTGTTTTCTATAGAAAAATTTTCGTTAGATATATTTTTCTATAGAAAAATTTTCGTTAGAATTTGTTTTCTATAGAAAAATTTTCGTTAGATATATTTTTCTATAGAAAAATTTTCGTTAGAAATATTTTTCTATAGAAAAATTTTCGTTAGAAATATTTTTCTATAAAAAAATTTTCGTTAGAAATATTTTTCTATAGAAAAATTTTCGTTAGAAATATTTTTCTATAGAAAAATTTTCGTTAGAAATATTTTTCTATAGAAAAATTTTCGTAAGAAATATTTTTCTATAGAAAAATTTTCGTTAGAAATATTTTTCTATAGAAAAATTTTCGTTAGAAATATTTTTCTAAAGAAAAATTTTCGTTAGAAATATTTTTCTATAGAAAAATTATCGTTAGGATTTTTTTTCTATAGAAAAATTTTCGTAAACATTTATTTTCTATAGAAAAATTTTCGCTAGAATTTTTTTTTCTATAGAAAAATTTTCGTTAGAATCTTTTTGCTATAGAAAAATTTTCGTTAGAATTTTTTTTCTATAGAAAAATTTTGGTTAAAAATATTTTTCTATAGAAAATTTTTCTGTTTCTGTTGAAATTTTCTATAGAAAAATTTGTAATCATATTATCATCAAATATCGGTTGTTTTTTATTGAGGTATAGAACTTTAAGTTGGCATCACTTTTTTAACTGGCGGCCATTTTGTCAGCTGTCAAGTGATTAATATTTAGTTTGGTTTGCCATTTCATCATGAAGAGGTTGACAAAAGAACAACGCTTGCAAATCGTGCAAATTTATTTCGAAAATAATGGCAAGCTCCGTCCATTTTATGGTCGACATAATCGTCCATCAGAGCAATTAATTCGGTTAACCATGGATCGTTTTCGCACTACGTTTACTCTATGTAATAATAAGCATCCGCAGCGACGTCGAACAGTGCGCACCGAAGAAACAATTGCCGCTGTAGAGCAAAGTGTTGAAGAGGACCCGAATGAATCGATTCGCCACCGTGCACAGCAATTGGAGCTTTGTCCATCAACTTTATGGAAGATTTTGCGCAAAGATCTTGGCTTGCGACCTTATAAGATCCAGCTTGTGCAAGAATAAAAGCCGCAAGACCATGCAATGCGTCGTGATTTTGGTGTATGGGCCGAAAATGAGATTGATCTCGATGCTGATTTTCATCGCAAAATTTTGTTCAGTGATGAGGCTCATTTTTGGTTGAATGGCTACGTCAACAAGCAAAATTGCCGCATTTGGAGTGAAGAGAATCCACATGAGACCCTTGAGACGCCATTACATCCACAAAAACTGACTGTTTGGTGTGCTCTATGGGCTGGTGGAGTCATTGGGCCATACTTCTTCCGAAATAATGCTGGAGAGTCAGTTACCATAAATGGAGACCGGTATAGAGCCATGATAACCGACTATTTTGTTCCCCAATTGGATGGCATGAATGTGGATGAGTTGTGGTTCCAACAAGACGGCGCTACATGCCACACAGCGCACGTCACAATTGATTTATTCGAAACATTCGATGAGCGCATAATTTCGCGGAATGGACCTGTCAATTGGCCACCAAGATCGTGCGATTTGACACCATTGGATTATTTTCTTTGGGGATATGTGAAGTCGCTCGTCTACGCCAACAAACCAGAAACGTTAGGGGACTTGGAAGCTAACATTCGTGGCGTTATTGCCAACATACGGCCCCATATGCTCGAAAAAGTAGTTGAAAATTGGACCTGTAGAATTGGCTTTATTCGAGCCAGCCGCGGCGGCCACATGCCCGAAATCATATTTAAACATTAATGGCATAAAATTATCCTTCCAATAAAGCCAAATTGATGGACATTAAAACGATTTTCTTGTGTTTTATTTCAATTCGAAGTTCTATACCTCTAAAAAAAACACCCATTATAATAAATTATAATTTCTTGCTCATTAAAGTTGAACTAATACCAAATTTTAAAAACTACAATAAATCAACAATTTTGCTCTAAATTAACATACTTGACATTAATATCAATTCCTTCAAAACTTTTTAGTTTAAACAAATAAACTTTCATTTGTCAAACTTTTTCAAAAAACGAGAAAAACTTTACTCAAAATTTCTTTTTACAAAATTTATTAAAAATACAAGAAATGTTATGAAAGTTTTTTCTTAATATTAACATAACATTTTGCTTATTGTTAATAAAAAACAGAAAAGTAGTATTAAAATTTCTTTTAATTTTCATTTTTCATATTCCCCCAAAACTTTTAGCTATTACTTTTGTTTTCTTTTAAATGTTGATAAGTTGTCAATTAAAAGTGATTTTTTTCATTTCATTCGAAAATAATTTGCATAATGAGTATTTTTTTACTTTCTATGTACCCATTTAGTAGGGGAAGAAAAACAATAGCAAAGAAGTTTTAATATTTTTTTTAAATTACTTATTTAGCCACATTAATAAAATCATAAATTCATTGTTTCTTTGCCTTAATTTCTTTTATTGGTTTCCCCATTTCCAGCTGCAATCCGTCAGCTCCAGCAGCTGCAAACAACAATAATGTTGGCCACAATGGAAATGCCCCAACTTAATTTCAATTTTTCGCAAAGGCAAAAAAATTGTAATAATATTTGTAATGAATAAATCATTTTTGTTTTATTTATTGTAATATCTTTATGCTTTTTGGTGAACTGAAAATATTTTTAGAATATGAAATTATGAAAAAAAATTGAAAATTGTAACAGCCAAAAAAGAAATAGGCCAAAATAAATGTTAAGTAGAAATGAGGAGACAGTGGTTTAATGTAAAAAATGCGTCATAATGCATTAAAGTATCTTATAATCTCATTATAATGCATCATAATAGATTGCAGTCTATTATAATTATAAAACAGTAATAATGTATTTTAATAATTTGACTTGCAATAAAACCTGGGGTCAGAATTTTACTATCAAAGGCTACACAAAAAGTTTTCATTCGTTAGCTTTTCTCATAGCCATCTTTTTCGTAAGTATTAACCTTCAAAAGACATCTGTTAAAGTCTTGATATCCTATTTATTAGTTTATAAGTTCTTGTGCTAAGAAAGACACTTCTTTTTGAATTTTAGTTATATATAGCTTCTTGATGGGAAAAATATATCATTCAAGATATACAATAGCTGAAAAGTATTCTGCGAACTCTGCTCCAAATAAAATAATTATGAAGGTGCTATAGTTGGTCAAGCCCGAACATATTATACCCTTTATTCTGCGGTTAAATGTCTTTTGTTTGTATATAAAGATAAATATTTTGTAAATTTTGTCATCGTACAAACCGTTTCTCAAAACATATATATTTAAGCAATTTCCATAATTTTGACTTATATCGGAGCTAGGGTCAAATGTGGATCGATTGCCTACAAATTCTGCAATTTGGTTAGAATTTTCACAATAATAATGTATGAAAAATGTAAACTTAAAAGCATTATTGTCTTCAGATTTACGAGCGTTTTAGTGCCATTTGTCTGATTTAGTGCGGTTTTATAGAAGAGTTTATATGGGAGCTATGGTCAAATGTGAACCAATTTCAACGACATCTGGTACAATGATTTTTATTTACATATTTGTTTTAAATTTAATGAAAAAATATTGAAACTTGTGGCCAAAATATCAATTCCGGCAAGTGGGTTCTATGGGAGGTGCCATAAATAATGGACCGATTTTGAAAAATTGCAATAGCCATGGTCTTGCTATCAAAGAAATTATTTGTGCTTTTTATTTAGTCAAATTATTTTTAGAAAACCGACCTGCACTTTGTTTACACATGGTTTACATGGGGGTCCAGCCAGACGGACCGACATCACTTAATCGACTTAAAAAGTGATTCTAAGTCTATTGGTATACTAAAAGGTAGATTTAAGACAAATTAGGATCATTTTCGAAAACCTTGCTTACTGGAGTATTTTCTTCCGTTCGAACACATGTCCTAGACAACGCAGCTACTACAGCTCATCTTTCATTCAATGTTTATGTTCATTATAACGCAAACTGATCCAACGATTTTTTGTAAAAGTATAGCAGTGGCATCGCAGCACTTTTTGTTAAACTTTCTTTGCGTTTCCATCTGTATATTCCTTGACACACTCAGACGTATTCTCATCTTGGCAACAAGGAAATGTTCTCAGTCCAAGTAAGCTCCTCGAATTGAGCGCACATCCAATAAACTTGAAGAGTGCCTTCCGTCAACTACAACACGATCTATCTGATTTTTTGTTTTTTGGTCAGGAGACACCTATTTTGCTTTATGGATTTTACTACATGGAAACCTGGTGCTGTTCACTACCATATTACGAGCAGCTGCAATGGAGTCAAACCTCATACTAATATCAAACGTTTCACCGTGAAGGCTGAATTTCCCAACAGTAGAATCAAGCAGCTTTTGCGTCCTAACTTCGCGTTAAAATCACCCAGTATTATTTTATCATCATGATCGGAGCATCTATGATAGACTTCCTTAAATTGATCATAGAAGGATTCTTTAAAGTCGTCATCTTTTTCCTCTATGGGTGCGTGAGCACAAAACAGGCTCAGGTGAAAGTATTAAGCTGTGACGCATATTGTCGCTATCCTTTCACTTACTGGGGTGAACCTGAAAATCAGATTTCGCATTCTTTTATTCATCAGAAAACCACAACCAAATTCGTGCCTACTTTCATGGCAGCTATAATAAAAGTAGCCTTAATGGTGTCTAGGCGATGTTGTGACCATTCCATATACTCTCCATTAGAGCAGTCACATCACATTTATATTCATCAAGAACATCCATAAACTGTATCAGAGCACAGAGTTTGGATCTTCCAGGTGCTGGTCATTAAATCATGGTCCTTTTTGCATTTGCCATAGTCGTCAACATTAGGATTATTGGTTAGTTTTACATGCATTTTCAATAATCGAAAGAAGTTGCTAGATATTTTTATACCCACCATCAAAAAGAATGGGGGGTATATTGAGATTATCATTCCGTCTGTAATTTCTTTAATATTGGCTCAAAAATCAAAAACGATATATATTCTGAATTCTTATGAAATTCTAAGACGATTGAAATCACAATAACGCCTAAACGAAAGGAGCTAGTTCACTGAAACTAAGTAGAAATATTCCTTATCTCTGAGAAATTGAAATTGAAATTGGGCAAAATCGGTTCACATTTGACCATAGCTCCCGTATAACCTCGTCTAGGCTAATCGCTTATTTATTAATAAATGACAAATTACAGCAGCTATGATAATAAAATTTGGTATATAGAAGTTTTATATTAGCCCTAGGCAGCGTATAAAATTTCGTCAAAATCGGTTCACATTTAGCCATAGCTCCCATACAAAAAACTTACGGAAACAGCCAAAATTTCACCTAAAATACACTTAAATGCCAATAAATCTAAAACTACAATAGATATAATCACTAAATTTAGCACGAGGAGGTGTTATGTCAGTACCAGCCAGTGTGCAAAATCGGTCACTATTTGACGTAGCTCCCATATAAAAACCTTACGAAAACACGAAAATCCAAAAAGAAAAGGGGATTTATGTCCGTCTGTCTGTCAGATAAAATCGTCATAGCTCCTTAACTACAAGAGCTAGTAAGACTAAATTAAGCACAAGGAAGTCTTATGTCAATGCCAGCCAGTGTGCTAAATTTTGTCACAATCGGTCACCATTTTACCATAGCTCCCATATAAAAAACTTATGGAAACACAAAAATATATAAAGAAAAGGTTGTTTATGTCCGTCTGTCCGTTAGATAAAAGCACGATAGCGCCTTAACGAAAAGAGCTAGAGGGACAAAATTTTACAAAAGAATTTTGGATATCTTTAAAAAGATGTGTGTTGAAAATGGACAAAATCGGTTCGAATTTAGTTAGAGCTCCCATATAAGCCCGCCCCGGGAAACACATTAATGCTGATAAATTGAATACAATTGTAATAGCTATGACGATTATATTTAAAATAGGGAAGTTTTATGCAATTTTTGATCAGTTTATCAAATTTTATAGGAGTCAGTCCATATTTGACTTTAGCTTGCATATAAAAAATACGAGGAATTAGAAAGTAACATATATGTATATTATTTCATATGTTTCCCGAACCCACTGTGCAATATACCTACTTTCATCCTCCAACACTTTTCTAGCAAACATCATAATTAATATTCATTAAACAAAACTACTTATTTATCATACTCCCTCTTTAAAAAAATGTTTTCAAAACAAAAAATTAAACTCACTGCCATAACACTGGAATTTCATTTTCCACAGATTTTCATACAATTTATGGAATTCTAGTTAGTTGGCAATATTTATTAAAAGGAAATTTAATTTCTACGAATAAAAAAGAAATGATACAAAAATAATAAAATTAAATCAAAACAGCAAAAACTTTGGAGAAAAAATAGAGAAAAATGCATTATTTCATTGATTTAAAGAAAATGCGAATTATGGTAACAAGAGAAAAAGTTAAATGGAAATAAGTAGAAATGCATGTTATAGGGGAGCATTTTTTGTTTTGTTTCTAAAGTTGGCTTAAAATTTTGTTATTTGCTTTGGTTTTTATTTTTGTGGCATGTTTTGTTAACAAAATTTTAAGTTTTTGGGAAAAGCTTTTGTTGACTTTGACATGAAAAGTTATTAAAATTCAATTTCGACAATTAACATGAAATCAACTTGACAGACTTTGTATCTAAATAATATAAGAAAAGTTTTTAGAAAAATATTCAGTAGCAGAGAAAAATAATGATAAAGTTTGTGAATTTATATGGTATCAGTTTAATTTGATGTCTTCTTAAAAGTCTTTTTAAAGGGAATACATGACGTATGAGTGTTATGATTAATAAATCTAGTTTGAAGATAACTCATACGCACCCATTACCTTTAAACTTTTCAACAAAGATAACACTTAACGTATGAGTGTTTTTTGACTTAACTCATATTCAAATATAACTCATACGACACCAATTACTTTTTCAAGAAATTTTTACTTCAATTTTAGACATAACAATCTATTGTACTTCTATATTCAGAAATCAACTTTTCAATACAAACTAACTCAAATAAATTTATAAATTATTTTAAAATCTTCTTAAAGTTATTTAATTTCCCGTCTAAATTTCTACTTTAAAAATAGTTTTTACAAAAATCTTAAAAATACCTTTATTTTAATTCTTTATATTGTATAGAAAAAAATTAAAGAAAACTCAAAACTTATTTAACCATAAATAAAACTTTCAAGAGATTAAAACCAAGAAACCAAAACTGCAAAGCAAAGTATACAAATACTCTTAATAAAAGTGAAAAAGAAAATCTTTTAACTAAATTTTTGCTACCTAATTTCAATAAAGAAGAAATATAAGAATTTTTAAAAACCAAAAATATATTAATTTTTGTGTATAAACAAAAGCATTTGGTTTTTACAAAATTTCAAATATTCATTTGGAATTAAGGATTATGATTTATAAGGAATTTTATTTTTAATATATATTGAAATTTAAATTAATACAATTTAAAAAAGTATCAATAAATATTCAAGTAATTGGCATTTGATGGGAAAAAATTTTCAATCAAAATTTAATCTAATAATGTTCACAAAAAATGCCTTAAAATAAATTTCTAACAAAAGTTTTTTGTCTAGGTCTCACAAAAGGAATATTTTATTGAAAAGTTGACCAAAGGGAAGAGTTTTCTATAGAAAAGTTGACCGAAGGGAAGAGTTTTCTATAGAAAAGTTGACCGAAGGGAAGAGTTTTCTATAGAAAAGTTGACCGAAGGGAAGAGTTTTCTATAGAAAAGTTGACCGAAGGGAAGAGTTTTCTATAGAAAAGTTGACCGAAGGGAAGAGTTTTCTATAGAAAAGTTGACCGAAGGGAAGAGTTTTCTATAGAAAAGTTGACCGAAGGGAAGAGTTTTCTATAGAAAAGTTGACCGAAGGGAAGAGTTTTCTATAGAAAAGTTGACCGAAGGGAAGAGTTTTCTATAGAAAAGTTGACCGAAGGGAAGAGTTTTCTATAGAAAAGTTGACCGAAGGGAAGAGTTTTCTATAGAAAAGTTGACCGAAGGGAATAGTTTTCTATAGAAAAGTTGACCGAAGGGAAGAGTTTTCTATAGAAAAGTTGACCGAAGGGAAGAGTTTTCTATAGAAAAGTTGACCGAAGGGAAGAGTTTTCTATAGAAAAGTTGACCGAAGGGAAGAGTTTTCTATAGAAAAGTTGACCGAAGGGAAGAGTTTTCTATAGAAAAGTTGACCGAAGGGAAGAGTTTTCTATAGAAAAGTTGACCGAAGGGAAGAGTTTTCTATAGAAAAGTTGACCGAAGGGAAGAGTTTTCTATAGAAAAGTTGACCGAAGGGAAGAGTTTTCTATAGAAAAGTTGACCGAAGGGAAGAGTTTTCTATAGAAAAGTTGACCGAAGTAAAGAGTTTTCTATAGAAAAGTTGACCGAAGGGAAGAGTTTTCTATAGAAAAGTTGACCGAAGGGAAGAGTTTTCTATAGAAAAGTTGACCGAAGGGAAGAGTTTTCTATAGAAAAGTTGACCGAAGGGAAGAGTTTTCTATAGAAAAGTTGACCGAAGGGAAGAGTTTTCTATAGAAAAGTTGACCGAAGGGAAGAGTTTTCTATAGAAAAGTTGACCGAAGGGAAGAGTTTTCTATAGAAAAGTTGACCGAAGGGAAGAGTTTTCTATAGAAAAGTTGACCGAAGGGAAGAGTTTTCTATAGAAAAGTTGACCGAAGGAAAGAGTTTTCTATAGAAAAGTTGACCGAAGGGAAGAGTTTTCTATAGAAAAGTTGACCGAAGGGAAGAGTTTTCTATAGAAAAGTTGACCGAAGGGAAGAGTTTTCTATAGAAAAGTTGACCGAAGGGAAGAGTTTTCTATAGAAAAGTTGACCGAAGGGAAGAGTTTTCTATAGAAAAGTTGAGCGAAGGGAAGAGTTTTCTATAGAAAAGTTGACCGAAGGGAAGAGTTTTCTATAGAAAAGTTGAGCGAAGGGAAGAGTTTTCTATAGAAAAGTTGACCGAAGGGAAGAGTTTTCTATAGAAAAGTTGACCGAAGGGAAGAGTTTTCTATAGAAAAGTTGACCAAAGGGAAGTTTTCTATAGTTTTCTATAGTTTTCTATAGAAAAGTTGACCGAAGGGAAGAGTTTTCTATAGAAAAGTTGACCGAAGGGAAGAGTTTTCTATAGAAAAGTTGAGCGAAGGGAAGAGTTTTCTATAGAAAAGTTGACCGAAGGGAAGAGTTTTCTATAGAAAAGTTGAGCGAAGGGAAGAGTTTTCTATAGAAAAGTTGACCGAAGGGAAGAGTTTTCTATAGAAAAGTTGACCGAAGGGAAGAGTTTTCTATAGAAAAGTTGACCGAAGGGAAGAGTTTTCTATAGAAAAGTTGACCGAAGGGAAGAGTTTTCTATAGAAAAGTTGACCGAAGGGAAGAGTTTTCTATAGAAAAGTTGACCGAAGGGAAGAGTTTTCTATAGAAAAGTTGACCGAAGGGAAGAGTTTTCTATAGAAAAGTTGACCGAAGGGAAGAGTTTTCTATAGAAAAGTTGACCGAAGGGAAGAGTTTTCTATAGAAAAGTTGACCGAAGGGAAGAGTTTTCTATAGAAAAGTTGACCAAAGGGAAGAGTTTTCTATAGAAAAGTTGACCGAAGGGGAAGAGTTTTCTATAGAAAAGTTGACCGAAGGGAAGAGTTTTCTATAGAAAAGTTGACCGAAGGGAAGAGTTTTCTATAGAAAAGTTGACCGAAGGGAAGAGTTTGCTATAGAAAAGTAGACAGAAGGGAAGAGTTTTCTATAGAAAAGTTGACCGAAGGGAACAATTTTCTATAGAAAAGTTGACCGAAGGGAACAATTTTCTATAGAAAAGTTGACCGAAGGGAACAATTTTCTATAGAAAAGTTGACCGAAGGGAAGAGTTTTCTATAGAAAAGTTGACCGAAGGGAACAATTTTCTATAGAAAAGTTGACCGAAGGGAACAATTTTCTATAGAAAAGTTGACCGAAGGGAAGAGTTTTCTATAGAAAAGTTGACCGTAGGGAAGAGTTTTCTATAGAAAAGTTGACCGTAGGGAAGAGTTTTCTATAGAAAAGTTGACCGTAGGGAAGAGTTTTCTATAGAAAAGTTGGCCGTAGGGAAGAGTTATGTATAGAAAAAATGACCGAAGGAAAGAGTAGGATTAGTTTTCTATAGAAAAGTTGTCGGTGGAAAGAGTTTTCTATAGACAAGTTTCGGCGGGATAAGTTTTCTATTCAATATTTGTCGGTGAAATGAGTTTTCTATAGAAATTGTCAGCGGGATAAGTTTTCCATAGTAAATTGTAGGTGGGATGAGTTTTCTATAGAAAAGTTGTCGGAGGGATGAGTTTGCTATAGAAAAGTTATCATTGGGATAATGTTCCTGTAACTTAAATATCTTCTGTATAGGAAGGTTGAATTTTATATACAAGGTTCTTCGGTGTGATACGTTTTTTATAAAACATCATTGATAGCCTGAGTTTTATTATAATAAATTTTTTGCTTTAAGAAAATCTCAACTTATTTTGATCCTTAAACTCATACAAATATAACACTGTCTTATTGCCCCACCTCCCCCTTAACGCTCACCTCTACCAACAAAAAATCTATACAAAAGTTAATCAGAGTTTCTTTATACACTGCAAAATCATTGACCTAGAAATGACATATATGTCATAAAATATTAGACATCTAGATTAAAAATAAAAACGAAAATAAGGCTTTGCAATTTTTTCTTATTTAGTAAAAGTGAAATCTTGTATTTAGGTATCATTGAAAAATATTGTGCAAATACACAAATTTCCATATGAGTCTTGCAAATATCAAAAATATTGAAAAAATATGTCAATGAATTATGATTGGCTTTAGTATCGAGAAATCGAAAGTAGATTTTATAGTAAAATTTTTTGTACATCTATAGAAAAAAAGATTATGTTTAAAATCAATATTAAATATTTGTTTATATGTGTATATGCAAATAGACAGATAACAAAATTTCAAATATGTCATCCACATTCATATTTTTAATATAAATTTCCAGAAACTTATTTCTATAATAATTTGATATCAAACCGCCTTTATCACAAAAGTTTTTATTTTAAGCTTAAAAATTTCTGCCTGTAGATTAGCAAATTTGGATTTTACTTAATTATAAGTATCATAAGATAATTTTATATTCCGTTCGTTCAACTTTTCTGTAGAGAAATGTCAACTTTTCTCTAGAAAAACGTCTTCCCTTCGGTCAACTTTTCTCTAGAGAAATGTCTTCCCTTCGGTCAACTTTTCTCTAGAGAAATGTCTTCCCTTCGGTCAACTTTTCTCTAGAGAAATGTCTTTCCTTCGGTCAACTTTTCTCTAGAGAAATGTCTTCCCTTCGGTCAACTTTTCTCTAGAGAAATGTCTTCCCTTCGGTCAACTTTTCTCTAGAGAAATGTCTTCCCTTCGGTCAACTTTTCTCTAGAGAAATGTCTTCCCTTCGGTCAACTTTTCTCTAGAGAAATGTCTTCCCTTCGGTCAACTTTTCTCTAGAGAAATGTCTTCCCTTCGGTCAACTTTTCTCTAGAGAAATGTCTTCCCTACGGTCAACTTTTCTCTAGAGAAATGTCTTCCCTTCCGTCAACTTTTCTCTAGAGAAATGTCTTCCCTTCGGTCAACTTTTCTCTAGAGAAATGTCTTCCCTTCGGTCAACTTTTCTCTAGAGAAATGTCTTCCCTTCGGTCAACTTTTCTCTAGAGAAATGTCTTCCCTTCGGTCAACTTTTCTCTAGAGAAATGTCTTCCCTTCGGTCAACTTTTCTCTAGAGAAATGTCTTCCCTTCGGTCAACTTTTCTCTAGAGAAATGTCTTCCCTTCGGTCAACTTTTCTCTAGAGAAATGTCTTCCCTTCGGTCAACTTTTCTCTAGAGAAATGTCTTCCCTTCGGTCAACTTTTCTCTAGAGAAATGTCTTCCCTTCGGTCAACTTTTCTCTAGAGAAATGTCTTCCCTACGGTCAACTTTTCTCTAGAGAAATGTCTTCCCTTCCGTCAACTTTTCTCTAGAGAAATGTCTTCCCTTCGGTCAACTTTTCTCTAGAGAAATGTCTTCCCCTCGGTCAACTTTTCTCTAGAGAAATGTCTTCCCTTCGGTCAACTTTTCTCTAGAGAAATGTCTTCCCTTCGGTCAACTTTTCTCTAGAGAAATGTCTTCCCTTCGGTCAACTTTTCTCTAGAGAAATGTCTTCCCTTCGGTCAACTTTTCTCTAGAGAAATGTCTTCCCTTCGGTCAACTTTTCTCTAGAGAAATGTCTTCCCTTCGGTCAACTTTTCTCTAGAGAAATGTCTTCCCTTCGGTCAACTTTTCTCTAGAGAAATGTCTTCCCTTCGGTCAACTTTTCTCTAGAGAAATGTCTTCCCTTCGGTCAACTTTTCTCTAGAGAAATGTCTTCCCTTCGGTCAACTTTTCTCTAGAGAAATGTCTTCCCTTCGGTCAACTTTTCTCTAGAGAAATGTCTTCCCTTCGGTCAACTTTTCTCTAGAGAAATGTCTTCCCTTCGGTCAACTTTTCTCTGGAGTAATGTCCTCCCTTCCGTCAACTTTTCTCTAGAGAAATGTCTTCCCTTCGGTCAACTTTTCTTTAAAGTAATATCTTTCCTTTTGTCAACTTTTCTTGCTAAAGTACTCGAGATTGAAGTAAAACACTTTTTCCCAAAATAGAACAATTTGTTATATAAATAATTTCCCTTAATTGAAAATTAAAAGATATATTTAAAACATCCTTTTATTTCCTAAATACATAAATTTAGACGATTATTTTGAATAACTCGCAAATAATTTATTTAAAATAGCTCATTCACTTTGCACAAGCCTATCAAAATCTTAAATATCTCAGTCTTTTCTTGAGCCAGCTAAGACTCAAATAATTAAACCAAAAAAGACCAAAGCAAAATGATAAATGTTTTCTATGAATTATTGCTTTAAAATGGCTTTTGTTTGTAATAAATTTAAATAGATATAGAAATTAATATTTCAATCTAACAAACATTATACTTTTTTTAAAGCCAAAAGATAAATAGATTTCTCGACAATTACCAACCGCAAATAAACAGTTAAAAGGAAATATTAATCTTTTCCTTTTATAGAAATCCAAAAAAATATATAATTTATAAAGAAAAAGTGAAAAGCTGGCAATAACAATTTTCCTCTTTTTCTTTAAGTGGCAAATACTCATACTTTTTTTAAAAGCAAAATTTATCTTTTGATTCCCAGACTGACAACTACTTACCTATACCATAGATATGTATCCAATATCTGTTTTTGAAGTGTAGGTAAATGAAGTCAAGAATAGAGGAGTAAGTGAAAGAGGGACGGAGAAAGAAAAAAATCCTCAATAAAACATACTTTAGTTTAAACGTAAACACAAGAGGTTGTTGTAATGGCTTAGAAATGTACCACAGGGATTTCAAAAATTAACACTTGTAGTCAGCAACAACAACAAGACACATACTTGTACTCTAACAAAAAGCTCAGCACACATCAACGCACACATAAACTTAAAACTGAAATTTAAACAAATTTTTATTTACAAACACACATGCATGTCTATATGTCCCAATACCACCAAGCAGACACCCACCTTCAACATGTATTCTCAAAACTGTAGAAGGATAAAATAAATTTATAACGAAACGGGCTTAAAATTAGTCATATAAATCTTTATATGTGTGTATCAATATCTGTGTGTGTGCATATGTGTTTGTATCCCAAAGCAAAGGAAATAAGCAAACAAAGGTTATACAAAGAAGCAACAACAGCAACATCAAGTATAATAAATTTCGTTATTTGATTCAGTGTGTGTTTATACGTATGTGTGAAATACGGAATTCCAACAGTTCCAAAGATCGTAGAGAAAAAACAATATATAGACTAAATATAGGCGACCTTATGGTCCAGATGACTAAATTTCGTCCTGAAGACTATATATAATATATATAATTCTGACGA
Source organism: Stomorhina lunata (assembly GCA_933228675.1). Lineage (NCBI taxonomy): Eukaryota > Metazoa > Arthropoda > Insecta > Diptera > Rhiniidae > Stomorhina > Stomorhina lunata. Next base: position 45,515,557 of record OW121743.1, on the reverse strand, counting down.
CTATATATAATTTTGACGACATTATATTGTCGGTGGGACGAGTTTTCTATAGAAAAGTTGTCGGTGGGATTAGTCTTCTATAGAGAAGTTGTCGCTGGGAAGAGTTTTCTATAGAAAAGTTGTCAGTGGGAAGAGTTTTCTATAGAAAAGTTGTCGGTGGGAGAAGTTTTCTATAGAAAAGTTGTCGGTGGGAGAAGTTTTCTATAGAAAAGTTGTCGGTGGGAGAAGTTTTCTATAGAAAAGTTGTTGGTGAGAGAAGTTTTCTATAGAAAAGTTGTCGGTGGGAGAAGTTTTCTATAGAAAAGTTGTCGGTGTGAGCAGTTTTCTATAGAAAAGTTGTCGGTGGGAGAAGTTTTCTATAGAAAAGTTGTCGGTGGGAGAAGTTTTCTATAGAAAAGTTGTCGGTGGGAGAAGTTTTCTATAGAAAAGTTGTCGGTGGAAGAAGTTTTCTATAGAAAAGTTGTCGGTGGGAGAAGTTTTCTATAGAAAAGTTGTCGGTGGGAAGAGTTTTCCTAAAAAAAGTTGTCGGTGGGAAGAGTTTTCCTAAAAAAAAGTTGTCGGTGGGAAGAGTTTTCTATAGAAAAGTTGTCGGTGGGAAGAGTTTTCTATAGAAAAGTTGTCGGTGGGAAGAGTTTTCTATAGAAAAGTTGTCGGTGGGAAGAGTTTTCTATAGAAAAGTTGTCGGTGGGAAGAGTTTTCTATAGAAAAGTTGTCGGTGGGAAGAGTTTTCTATAGAAAAGTTGTCGGTGGGAAGAGTTTTCTATAGAAAAGTTGTCGGTGGGAAGAGTTTTCTATAGAAAAGTTGTCGGTGGGAAGAGTTTTCTATAGAAAAGTTGTCGGTGGGAAGAGTTTTCTATAGAAAAGTTGTCGGTGGGAAGAGTTTTCTATAGAAAAGTTGTCGGTGGGAAGAGTTTTCTATAGAAAAGTTGTCGGTGGGAAGAGTTTTCTATAGAAAAGTTGCCGGTGGGAAGAGTTTTCTATAGAAAAGTTGTCGGTGGGAAGAGTTTTCCATAGAAAAGTTGTCGGTGGGAAGAGTTTTCTATAGAAAAGTTGTCGGTGGGAAGAGTTTTCCTAAAAAAAGTTGTCGGTGGGAAGAGTTTTCTATAGAAAAGTTGTCGGTGGTAAGAGTTTTCTATAGAAAAGTTGTCGGTGGTAAGAGTTTTCTATAGAAAAGTTGTCGGTGGGAAGAGTTTTCTATAGAAAAGTTGTCGGTGGGAAGAGTTTTCTATAGAAAAGTTGTCGGTGGGAAGAGTTTTTAGAAAAGTTGTCGGTGGGAAGAGTTTCCTATAGAAAAGTTGTCGGTGGGAAGAGTTTTCTATAGAAAAGTTGTCGGTGGGAAGAGTTTTCTATAGAAAAGTTGTCGGTGGGAAGAGTTTTCTATAGAAAAGTTGTCGGTGGGAAGAGTTTTCTATAGAAAAGTTGTCGGTGGGAAGAGTTTTCTATAGAAAAGTTGTCGGTGGGAAGAGTTTTCTATAGAAAAGTTGTCGGTGGGAAGAGTTTTCTATAGAAAAGTTGTCGGTGGGAAGAGTTTTCTATAGAAAAGTTGTCGGTGGGAAGAGTTTTCTATAGAAAAGTTGTCGGTGGGAAGAGTTTTCTATAGAAAAGTTGTCGGTGGGAAGAGTTTTCTATAGAAAAGTTGTCGGTGGGAAGAGTTTTCTATAGAAAAGTTGTCGGTGGGAAGAGTTTTCTATAGAAAAGTTGTCGGTGGGAAGAGTTTTCTATAGAAAATTGTCGGTGGGAAGATTTTTCTATAGAAAAGTTGTCGGTGGGAAGAGTTTTCTATAGAAAAGTTGTCGGTGGTAAGAGTTTTCTATAGAAAAGTTGTCGGTGGGAAGAGTTTTCTATAGAAAAGTTGTCGGTGGGAAGAGTTTTCTATAGAAAAGTTGTCGGTGGGAAGAGTTTTTAGAAAAGTTGTCGGTGGGAAGAGTTTTCTATAGAAAAGTTGTCGGTGGGAAGAGTTTTCTATAGAAAAGTTGTCGGTGGGAAGAGTTTTCTATAGAAAAGTTGTCGGTGGGAAGATTTTTCTATAGAAAAGTTGTCGGTGGGAAGAGTTTTCTATAGAAAAGTTGTTGGTGGGAAGAGTTTTCTATAGAAAAGTTGTCGGTGGGAAGAGTTTTCTGTAGAAAAGTTGTCGGTGGGAAGAGTTTTCTATAGAAAAGTTGTCGGTGGGAAGAGTTTTCTATAGAAAAGTTGTCGGTGGGAAGAGTTTTCTATAGAAAAGTTGTCGGTGGGAAGAGTTTTCTATAGAAAAGTTGTCGGTGGGAAGAGTTTTCTATAGAAAAGTTGTCGGTGGGAAGAGTTTTCTATAGAAAAGTTGTCGGTGGGAAGAGTTTTCTATAGAAAAGTTGTCGGTGGGAAGAGTTTTCTATAGAAAAGTTGTCGGTGGGAAGAGTTTTCTATAGAAAAGTTGTCGGTGGGAAGAGTTTTCTATAGAAAAGTTGTCGGTGGGAAGAGTTTTCTATAGAAAAGTTGTCGGTGGGAAGAGTTTTCTATAGAAAAGTTGTCGGTGGGAAGAGTTTTCTATAGAAAATTGTCGGTGGGAAGATTTTTCTATAGAAAAGTTGTCGGTGGGAAGAGTTTTCTATAGAAAAGTTGTCGGTGGTAAGAGTTTTCTATAGAAAAGTTGTCGGTGGGAAGAGTTTTCTATAGAAAAGTTGTCGGTGGGAAGAGTTTTCTATAGAAAAGTTGTCGGTGGGAAGAGTTTTTAGAAAAGTTGTCGGTGGGAAGAGTTTTCTATAGAAAAGTTGTCGGTGGGAAGAGTTTTCTATAGAAAAGTTGTCGGTGGGAAGATTTTTCTATAGAAAAGTTGTCGGTGGGAAGAGTTTTCTATAGAAAAGTTGTTGGTGGGAAGAGTTTTCTATAGAAAAGTTGTCGGTGGGAAGAGTTTTCTGTAGAAAAGTTGTCGGTGGGAAGAGTTTTCTATAGAAAAGTTGTCGGTGGGAAGAGTTTTCTATAGAAAAGTAGTCGGTGGGAAGAGTTTTCTATAGAAAAGTTGTCGGTGGGAAGAGTTTTCTATAGAAAAGTTGTCGGTGGGAAGAGTTTTCTATAGAAAAGTTGTCGGTGGGAAGAGTTTTCTATAGAAAAGTTGTCGGTGGGAAGAGTTTTCTATAGAAAAGTTGTCGGTGGGAAGAGTTTTCTATAGAAAAGTTGTCGGTGGGAAGAGTTTTCTATAGAAAAGTTGTCGGTGGGAAGAGTTTTCTATAGAAAAGTTGTCGGTGGGAAGAGTTTTCTATAGAAAAGTTGTCGGTGGGAAGAGTTTTCTATAGAAAAGTTGTCGGTGGGAAGAGTTTTCTATAGAAAAGTTGTCGGTGGGAAGAGTTTTCTATAGAAAAGTTGTCGGTGGGAAGAGTTTTCTATAGAAAAGTTGTCGGTGGGAAGAGTTTTCTATAGAAAAGTTGTCGGTGGGAAGATTTTTCTATAGAAAAGTTGTCGGTGGGAAGAGTTTTCTATAGAAAAGTTGTTGGTGGGAAGAGTTTTCTATAGAAAAGTTGTCGGTGGGAAGAGTTTTCTATAGAAAAGTTGTCGGTGGGAAGAGTTTTCTATAGAAAAGTTGCCGGTGGGAAGAGTTTTCTATAGAAAAGTTGTCGGTGGGAAGAGTTTTCTATAGAAAAGTTGTCGGTGAGAAGATTTTTCTATAGAAAAGTTGTCGGTGGGTGAAGTTTTCTATAGAAAAGTTGTCGGTAGGAAGAGTTTGACGACCATATATGGTCCTGACGACTTTATATAGTCCTGACGACTTGTATAGTCTAGACGACTATATCAATTCCCAAAACTTCTGGGTTTTGTTATGAATGTCTTTTTTATGATAGATGAATATTTGTACTCCACCTAATTCAAAGACAGTGAAACTTATCAAAAAATTTCAGCTCTTTTGACTGTAAACATAATCAGGAATAATTCATGAGAAAGCACGACTTATCCCATAAACGGCTTAAGATCATAACATATCAAAGGTGGTATCTTTAAAAATTTCTCTATAACAATAATTAAATTTTTGTAGCAATATTTTAATGCCTTTAAGTTTGAACTATTCCTCCAGCACTTGCAGCTTTCACTGTTTTCCTTAGACATTCATATACGCAAGAAATGCCTCAATGACTTTCTTTAAGATCTTTTCTAACACTTAAAGAGAAATAAAATAAAAAGTCATTGCCTTGGTTTTTTTAACTTAAGATTTCTTCTTTATACTTCTTTATCATTCTTTTAAGCAAAATAAAGCATTTTTTAACACTTAACCCAGTTAAGTAACGAGCTACTGGTAATAAAGCTAGCAAGTGTAAATGTGCCTGTAACTATATACATAAATTTATTTGTAAGCTAAAAACGGCTGAAAGTGACTGTATCTGAATGTGTTCAAAAGTTGACAAAAATCGACACACAAAAAAATTTAGCACAAACACACATACATAAGTATATAAAAAATGTATGAAACGATATAAAAGTTAAGAATGTTTGAAGCTTAAGTAAAAACGCACTAATGACGACAACTTTTATGAATCTCGATAAATATGTGTATGTTAATAAAAACCTAAATTAAAGATATTTAAATTACCTAGTATATGAGAATATGTATTTAAAAGTTCTAGTTAATTTCTGGTTCAGTACCACTTCAGTTTCAACATCAGGTTTTGGTTTTGCTTCATGAACCATATCTTGTTTAGCTTAAAGTTCTGGTTAAAGTTAAGCTCTAGATTATGATTAAGTTAAAATTGAACTTAAGTTGTATTTAGTTTACCTAAACATACTTTAGTTTTAATTTGTATAACAATAAAATTAAAACATAGATGACAATTGTCTATTAACCAGATAGCAACTGTACTACATACTAATACTAATACTAATTCCGGTCTAAAACTTATTTTGACCCTCCGACATTTTCTCCGAAGTTTTCTTTGAGATTTGGAGCTTTTCAATCAAAAATTCCTAAATATTGGCTAAAGCCGTTTGCGTTCCAGAAACATATTTTCAACAGATTTTCCTGAAACATATTTTGCATGTTTCATATAGAGTTTTAATAGTCTTTTCTTTTTAATCTTCAACCAAAAGAGTATAAGGAAAACTGTGTGGAGGTGGAGTCTTATTTTGTTATGAATGATATTTAAACCGATATTTAATAAATTTAAACAAATATTTTAAACTTCTTTAAAATGTTATTATTTATTCACTGGAAGATTGAAACTTCCTTGAAAATTATTTAATAAAATTTTTTATAATTTTATTATCTGAAAGTTGCTCTGTTGAAGGATTTCTCGACATTACGTGCTTTTACTTTATTTTTATAGTTTTTGTCTTCAGAGCTATAATATTATAGTTATTTTTAACTTATTATAAGAATTTATGTTATAGACTTTTATCCGACTGACTGGATGAATGAAGGAATGAATGAGTAAGTGCCTGACAAACTGGCTGTCATCTGGACTGATTGTCTTCCTCGCCGACGTTGTTGTTTGTTCATTGTTGGCACAATCTACTATATTCTTTATTCTTTTTTCTTATACATATATACAAAATTTTATTTGTTTGTCTGGGGCCTGTGGAGTGTTAAAATGACAATTATAATGACAAATACTTGCATTGGTATGATAATTTACAAATTATTCTTAATTGCTGATAAATTGAAGATCCTTGAACTTGTTTGTTAAAATTTTCAAGGGTTTAAGCAGAAAATAATTGGTTTGAAAAATATAAAGAGGAGGCAACTGCTGTTGTTTAAGGCCCATGTTAACCTAAGAACTGATTTTGGCTTAAAGGTTATAAGAAATGAAAAACGTTGCTAAAAATGGTTTAAAATGTTTGTTTTTTATTCAAATTAATGAAAGAGGATTTCATGTATTTTCAACATCAATTGATGACGTCTGCTTGAGTGACCACCACAAATCCTAAAACATGTAATGTTTTTACTCCAAACCTCTAGTGTTTTGTTCAATAAAGGCATATAAACCCCTTAATTAAGAAATAAATCACATCTAACCCCTTGAAATTGAGACTGTATGTGAAATACGAATTTAATTACACTGAAAATATTATTTGGACATTCAAGAAAAAACATGTGCCACAGATGTTGAGAAATACATAACACAAAATTAAATATTAAAGTTTAATTCATTTGCTGTTAAAGTTTTAAAAACTTATTGTCGATGACAAATTTGATTTAAAGGCGATAAAATGCACTACAACTAATCTGGAGCTATAACCAGAGCCCAAACCGCCGCATTCAATATTGATTGAAATGTTAGATATTACAGAACCATTTGTGAAGCATACTTTTAGGATAATATAATATAACCGAATTTTATGTATTCCATAGGGACTTTCTTAAAAAAAGTTGTCGGTGGGATAAGTTTTCTATGGAAAAGCTGTCGGTGGGATAAGTTTTCAATAGAAAAGTTGTAGCTGGGATAAGTTCTCTATAAAAAAAGTTGTCAGTAGGATAAGCTTTCTATAGAAAAGTCGTCGATGGGATAAGTTTTATATAGAAAAGATGTCGCCGTGATAAGTTTTTCATAGAAAAGTTGTAGGAGGGATAAGTTTTCTATAGAAAAATTGTCGGAGAAATAAGTTTTCTATAGAAAAGTTGTCACTGGGATAAGTTTTCTATAAAAAAGTTGTTGGTGAAATAAGTTTTCTATAGAAAATTGTCGGTGGAATAAGTTTTCTATAGAAAAGTTGTCGGTGGAATTAGTTTTCTATAGAAAAGTTGTTGGTGGGTAAAGTTTTCCATAGAAAAGTTGCCGGTGGGATAAGTTTTCTATAGAAAAATTGTCGGAGAAATAAGTTTTCTATAGAAAAGTTGTCACTGGGATAAGTTTTCTATAAAAAAGTTGTCGGTGGAATAAGTTTTCTATATGAAAGTTGTCGGTGGAATAATTTTTCTATAGAAAAGTTGTCGGTGGAATTAGTTTTCTATAGAAAAGTTGTTCGTGGGTTAAGTTTTCTATAGAAAAGTTGCCGGTGGGATAAGTTTTCTATGGAAAAGTTGTCCGTGGGATAAGTATTCTATAAAAAAGTTGTCGGTGGGATAACTTTTCTTTAGAAAAGTTGTCGGTGGGATAAGTTTTCTATAGAAAAGTTATATGTGGGATAGTTTTCTATAGAAAAGTTGTAGGTGGGATAAGTATTCTATAGAAAAATTGTCCGTGGGATAAGTATTCTATAAAAAAGTTGTCGGTGGGATAACTTTTCTTTAGAAAAGTTGTCGGTGGGATAAGTTTTCTATAGAAAAGTTGTCGGTGGGATAAGTTTTCTATAGAAAAGTTGTCGGTGGGATAAGTTTTCTATAGAAAAGTTGTCGGTGGGATAAGTTTTCTATAGAAAAGTTATCGGTGGGATAACTTTTCTTTAGAAAAGTTGTCGGAGGGATAAGTTTTCTATAGAAAAGTTGTCGGTGGGATAAGTTTTCTGTAGAAAAGTTGTCGGTGGGATAAGTTTTCTATAGAAAAGTTTTCGGTGGGATATGTTTTCTATAGAAAAGTTATCGGTGGGATAAGTTTTCTATAGAAAAGTTGTCGGTGGGATAAGTTTTCTATAGAAAAGTTGTCGGTGGGATAAGTTTTCTATAGAAAAGTTGTCGGTGGGATAACTTTTCTTTAAAAAAGTTGTCGGTGGGATAAGTTTTCTATAGAAAAGTTGTCGGTGGGATAAGATTTCTATAGAAAAGTTGTCCGTGGGATAAGTTTTCTATAGAAAAGTTGTCGGTGGGATAAGTTTTCTATAGAAAAGTTTTCGGTGGGATAAGTTTTCTATAGAAAAGTTATCGGTGGGATAAGTTTTCTATAGAAAAGTTGTCGGTGGGATAAGTTTTCTATAGAAAAGTTGTCGGTGGGATAACTTTTCTATAGATAAGTTGTCGGTGGGATAACTTTTTTTTAGAAAAGTTGTCGGTGGGATAACTTTTCTTTAGAAAAGTTGTCGGTGGGATAAGTTTTCTATAGAAAAGTTGTCGGTGGGATAAGTTTTCTATAGAAAAGTTGTAGGTGGGATAAGTTTTCTATAGAAAAGTTGTCGGTGGGATAAGTTTTCTATAGAAAAATTGTCGGTGGGATAAGTTTTCTATAGAAAAATTGTCGGTGGGATAAGTTTTCTAATGAAAAGTTGTCGGTGGGATAAGTTTTCTATAGAAAAGTTGTCGGTGGGATAAGTTTTTTATAGAAAAGTTTTCGCTGGAATAGTGGTTCTATAGAAAAGTTGTCGGTGGGATGAGTTTTCTTAAGAAAAGTTGTCAGTGGGATTGGTTTTCTATAGAAAAGTTGTCAGTGGGTTGTCTGTAAAAAAGTTGTCAGTGGGATGGGTTTTCTATAGAAAAGTTGTCGGTGGGATGGTTTTATTAAATGAAAGTTATCGTTGAGATGGATTTTCTATAGAAAAGTTCTTGGTTGAATGGTTTTTCTATAGAAAACTTGTAGGTGAGATGGATTTTCTAAAGGAAAGTTATCGTTGAGATGTATTTTCTATAGGAAAGTTCTTGGAGGGATGGGTTCTTTATAGAAAAGTTTTCTTTGAAATACATTTTTTTATAGAAATGTTCTTGGTGTGATAGGTTTTCTATAAAAAAGTTTTCTTTGGAATAAGTTTTCTATAGAAAAGTTCATGGTGGGATGGGTTTTCTATAGAAAACTTTTAAGTGGGATAGATTTTTTAAAATAAAGTTATCGTTGAGATGGGCTTTTTATAGAAAAGTTGTCAGGGTTTTCTATAGAAAAGTAGTCTGTGGGATAAGTTTTCTATAAAAAAAGTTGTCGGTGGGATACGGTTTCTAAAATAAAAATGAGCAAAAATTTGAATAATGTGAAGTAGTGTAATCCACAGATAATTCACATTAGATCAAAATGCATGAAAATTGTCTCTTTATGACCAAAATAATATTTTGTAATTCCATTTCTAAGTCATACTTAAGTCTTTTAGGTGGAGAGAAAAACTCTTTAAAATATTAATAGAAATTGTTATTTTTTGCCTACGTATTGACATTCTTTATAAAAAATAGCTTTTTTTCCTGTGAAACTTTTATTCGAAAATTTTTGTTTGGTTTGCATTCACCTATAAAATCCTTTGAGCGTTTGTTTTGTCATATGATAACAAAAAATATTCCAAAAAAAACAAATAATTTTTTTGTCAAGTTGAGAAAAAAAAACAATTCTTTTGTGTCTACAAAAGCAAATAAATATTTAGACTAAAAGCAAAAACTGTTACATAAAAATTATGCTAAAAACATAAAAATGAAACTTTTTTTTTGTTGGTCTAAACTGAGATCTGTTTGTAATGCTCTAATGATAATTTACATATATTTGCAAAAGGCAAATATTAACAGAAGCCAGACAGAAAAAAAAAGTTTTCTAACCCAAAGAAATATACACTCGCTTAATACGAGTATCTATTTGGAAGAAGGGAAAAAAATAAGCCCAAAAGAAGCTGTAATTGAATGTTAATGTTTGTTCTGGTTGTAAGGATACTTTTTATACATTTAACCCATACAATTAAACCCACACACATTCACACAGTACAAACGGAAACAAACACAAATACAAACATACTAGCCAACATACATATAATTCCCAGATTTTCGTTTTATTGTTGTATTTAATAAATTTATTTAAAAAATTTCCTAAGAAATATTGTATAATTGAAAGCTTAAATTTAAGAGAAAAACTTTTACAAACAGCCATGAAAAGCCCCTAAAGGTATTGTTAAGTGTACAAGATAATGGGAGATTGTGTGGGTTTTTCTTCTTCGAAACTTAAATACTTAGAAAATGAATTTAAATATAATTTCGAATATTGTTTAAATTTACGTATTGAATATACAAAGTGGACACAAAATTGAATATCATTAAACTCAGATTGAAATTAATTTCTTCATACAAAAATATCTTCAAGCTAAAAGAGATTTTTGGGAATATTCTTAGATGCTAAAATATTTCAAAAATGCTGGGGACAATTTCCCAGGAAATGTCATTAAAAACTTAATTTTCACTTGTTCAACAAAAATTCAGATTTTTTTATAACTTAACTGACAAAGAAATTTATTAGAGTCCAAAAGTTTATATTTTATTAGATAAGTTTTCTGTATAGAAAACCCAAGAAAAGTTTATTTCATTAAAATATTGCCCAAAAAGAAGAAATTCCTAAGAGTTTTCTATAGAAAAATTGTCAGAGTTTTCTATAGAAAAGTTGTAGGTGGGAAGAGTTTTCTATAGAAAAGTTGTCGGTGGGAAGAGTTTTCTACAAAAAAGTTGTCGGTGGGAAGAGTTTTCTACAGAAAAGTTGTCGGTGGGAAGAGTTTTCTATAGAAACATTGTCGGTGGGAAGAGTTTTCAATAGAAAAGTTGTCGGTGGGAAGAGTTTTCTATAGAAAAGTTGTCGGTGGGAAGAGTTTTCTATAGAAAAGTTGTCGTTGGGATGAGTTTTCTATAGAAAAGTTGTCGTTGGGATGAGTTTTCTATAGAAAAGTTGTTGTTGGGATGAGTTTTCTATAGAAAAGTTGTCGGTGAAATGAGTTTTCTATAGAAAGGTTGTCGGTGGGATAACTTTCCTATAGAAAAGTTGTTGGTGGGATAAGTTTTCTATAGAAAAGTTGTCGGTGGGAAGAGTTTTCTATAGAAAAGTTGTCGGTGGGAAGAGTTTTCTATAGAAAAATTGTCGGTGGAAAGAATTTTCTATAGAAATGTTGTCGGTGGGATGAGTTTTCTATAGAAAAGTTGTCGGTGGGAAGAGTTTTCTATAGAAAAGTTGTCGGTGGGAAGAGTTTTCTATAGAAAAGTTGTCGGTGGGAGAAGTTTTCTATAGAAAAGTTGTCGGTGGGAAGAGTTTTCTATAGAAAAGTTGTCGGTGGGAAGAGTTTTCTATAGAAAAGTTGTCGGTGGGAAGAGTTTTCTATAGAAAAGTTGTCGGTGGGAAGAGTTTTCTATAGAAAAGTTGTCGGTGGGAAGAGTTTTCTATAGAAAAGTTGTCGGTGGGAAGAGTTTTCTATAGAAAAGTTGTCGGTGGGAAGAGTTTTCTATAGAAAAGTTATCAGTGGGAAGAGTTTTCTATAGAAAAGTTGTCGGTGGGAGGAGTTTTCTATAGAAAAGTTGTCGGTGGGAAGAGTTTTCTATAGAAAAGTTGTCGGTGGGAAGAGTTTTGTATAGAAAAGTTGTCGGTGGGAAGAGTTTTCTATAGAAAAGTTGTCGGTGGGAAGAGTTTTCTATAGAAAAGTTGTCGGTGGGAAGAGTTTTCTATAGAAAAGTTGTCGGTGGGAAGAGTTTTCTAGTTGCCGTTGGGTTGACTTTTTTAAAGAAAAGTTTTCGTTGGGATGAGTTTTTTATAGAAAAGTTGTCGTTGGGATGAGTTTTTTATAGAAAAGTTGTCGTTGGGATGAGTTTTCTATAGAAAAGTTGTCGTTGGGATGAGTTTTCTATAGAAAAATTGTCTTTGGGATGAGTTTTATGTAGACAATTTGTCGTTGGGATGAGTTTTATGTAGAAAATTTATCAGTGGGATAAAATTTGATTTAAAAATTTTTTTTCCCGGAATGAGATTTGTATACAAAAGTTTTGATTAGTTTATGTTTTGTATAAAAAGCTTGTTACTGGGATTTTTTTTTATAGAAAAGTTTTTTTTCTGAGGAGTGAGAGCACAAAATTTGTCACTGGGATATTTCTATAGAAGGGTTGTGGTTGGGATAAGATTTTTTTATAGAAAAATTTCAATGGGATTGACTTTCTATAGAAATTTTTCGCTGGGATAAATTTTCTATAGAAAATTTTCTTCAATTTAAGTTTTTTAGCGGTTTTTCTTTAAGTTCATATTTTTGCAGAAATCTTTGAGTTATTCTTTAAAATATTTTAAACAAAGAATCTTATAGACATTTTTATTTATTTGTTTCTTTTGCAAATATTTTCTAATATATTTTTTTAATAGTCAATTATTTTTCTTTTAAATTGTTTTTAAAGGATTATATTAAGAATTTTCATAAAAATGTTGATTACTATTTCCCAATTATGAAGTATTTATAAAATTATTGTGTATTTACATTTATAGGATACAATCCTTTGGCAAATGAACAAATGTTGGATTTTTGCATTTTTTGGGATTAATTTTAAATTGAATAATAATAGAAAAAATTATATTACAAAATTGTTATATTAGCAATATAATAGCAGTCGAGAAGCAATTTTTATTATTATATGATATTTAATTTATTACTTTAAATAATAGATTTCATTTGTTAATTTAAAATCATTTATGGATTTATTTTTGCCACATTTTTTTTCTGCTATCTTAATTGAATTCATCAATTTTCTACTTAACTCTTTAGGTATTTTGGCTTATTTTAAGTGCTATTTGTATAACTATTTTTTCATCAATTTAATCAACAAATTTGTATCAAAAATAGATTAAATACTAAAAAGTACTTAAATATAAAACCATTAACAAATTCGTTTTGTAAATTAATTGAATATTTGGTGTTTTTTTATAAAACCCATTTAATCCACCTTAAAGTATGCAACATTAATTTTTGTTTTTTTTTTTCTAATACACTCTATTTTCTATAGTTAATCTAATTGAATGTCATGTTAAGCCTGTATTGACATTTTTATTGAATTTTGAAATTAATGCAACAACCATCAAGAGCCATAGCACGATTATAAAAATAGGATAGGGAATAGAGCCAAAGAGTAAAAGAAAAGGGAAATTTACATAAAAATATAATTTTCAATTACACTAGGCAACAAGAAATAAAGCCAAAAGTAACATTATTGTATACTTTTTAATGCAAAATATATAAACAATTTTCATTTTGCGGAGAAACCAAATTCCTCTACGCGTTTCTATAGTTGGTTAAACCATCTGTTCAGGAGCTTTCGATCTGTTTAAATTGGGGATAATCCTCCTGAAGAGATGGCTTAACCAACCATCGAAACGCGCCGAGGAATTTGGTTTCACCTCAAACATTTTTTGCTTTTTGATCAATAAATTGGTCTGTTACATTAGTAAATAAATGTAACAGATTTGGGATCAAATGCGAATAATCATTCTTTTTGAATATATTTTTTAAGCTTCATCTTCTTCTTCTGTTATCCTTGACTCAAAGTGGAGCATAGGGGCTCAATATTTTTTAAGCTAATGTTTATTTATTTTAAATAAACTATTTTTCGAGTTATTAAAAAACAACATCATTACCCTTTTTAATCGGGGTCATAGGTCAAAATTTCGGTTTTTCTTGTCAAAGTAAAGGAAAGTTACAAATAATAACGAAAAGTAATAATTACACACTGATACATTTTGAGGAAAAAGAAATACACTTTTAAGGAAACCTATATCAAACGATAGACCTTATTGAGTGTATCAATTTGTAATTTTTAGAAATTTCGATATACCCTCAAAATCGAAAGTTATCGATAAAAAACGATTTTTTTGGTCTTCTCGAATAAAAATAGGCCTAGCTAAGTCATTTGTTTATCGATTTGACATTTTAATACGGTTTGAGACAGACAAGACATCAGGCTTTCTTCTTGTTAAAAAATATTTTTTATTTCATCAAATTATCACAAAAATATTTTCAAACAAATTTAAATTTTTATTTTTTTCTTTCGATTTTTTCACATTGGGACGCCATTTTCCGCAGTATTTTGTTAGGAATGCCAAACTTTTTTATATTTACTTGAAAAGTGCATTAAATATTTTGTGAACCTAGATTATTTAAATTTAAATTAACAGCGAATTAAGAAATATATAAGTTTTTTTTGTAAAAGGGCCAGTTTAATTAACGTACTATATACGTATAAGTACTTATATTTATACGCACTTATGAATGAAGTTAAAAAAGGATAGAAACAAAGAAGTACGACATAATGTCCAAGCTCTATTTATGCCTCTATTGCCTTTCTCGGTTTGACAAAAGAAGCATTTTTAGTTAACTTCTTAAGTCACTTTTTTCAAATTTCAAGGAGTGCCGGCCAGAAAAATGTGCAATTTTTCGGTTTTTGCAAATTTTGACCTATAAGCTTAACTTTTTGACAAAATCTGAATATTAATTTGTAATTTAGACCCAATTTGCTTTCCATCAGCAAATATCATAAAATCAAATAAATGTCTTCAAGGACCCAAAATTTCTATGAAAATTTCCGATAACTCAAAAAATCCTTAGCCGATTTATACGCTACTTACGTAGATAGAAAGCTAATTGAGTCTACATTTTGAATTAATATTTACACTTTGTTAAAATGTTTATTAAAACAGTTAAATTTTGCAAGAACTAAAAAATTGGCCATATTTTTTCTTATAAACGCAATTTTTAACTTCATGGCCTGGGCGCCACGTGATAACATAGTCCGATTGGGCTTAAATTTTGTTATTTGAAGTTTCTCACCGAATGCCATAATAATCCGACCGCCATTTCTCTATTTTCGAAAAAAGTTGAAAAAACACTCTAACGTAGTATTGTATAGAAAATTTTCTAATATACAAATAATACTGAATTCACCTTTTTTACTAAAATTGTTATAAAGAGTGTTCTAAAAAAAATATGCATTTACTATTTTAGACAAAATTTAACCATAGTGCAAGAAATAATTTATTTCTTGATCAAGTTAGTTTCTATAGATATGTCAGATACTACTATTTTAGAAATTATTAATTTTCAATAGTTATTTCAATCAAAATGGACTGCGAAAAAAAGTTCGTGAAAATATAATTAAAACTTTTCAAAAAAATCCGTCATGGACTTTTAAAAAAATAGCTAAAAATTTGAAAGTTAACCCTCGAACGGTTTCTAATGCCATCAGACGGTATAAGGAAAACCTGAGCATTGAAAGAAAATCTGGATCAGGGAGGAAAAAAGGTCCTACAGATATTGGTAAGGCAAAAGAAGTCGAGCGACTCTTTCGAAGAGCGCCTAACACTTCTTTAAGAAAAGCAGCTCGTACGGTGAAATGTTCTACGAATTTTGCACATGGAGTCAAAGCTTATGCTGGACTGAAGACATACAAAGTCTAAAAGGTTCCAGATCGCAATGCTATAAAGTACTTAGAAGCAAAAAAACGAGCGAAAAAAATGAAGTCTGATTTTATAAAAAAATACACCTGTTGAGTGATGGATGATGAAACATACGTACTGGCAGACTTTCCTCAACTTTCTGGTCAAGATTTTTATGTTGCTGATAAACGGGGCAATGTTCGGCAAGAGTTTCGCACAAAAAAACAAACAAAATTCCCTAAGAAGTTTCTCGTGTGGCAAGCTATTTGCAGTTGTGGCAAAAGAAGTAAAGTATTTGTGGCATCTGGCACAATAAACACAGAAATTTATATAAAGGAGTGCCTACAAAAACGGTTGTTACCCTTTTTAAGAGAGCACAGAGTGACTACATTTTTTTGGCCCGATTTGGCATCATGCCATTATGGAAAAAAGGCACTTGAGTGGTACTCAAAGAATAATGTCATTTTTGTACCACGAGAGGCAAATCCATCCAACTGTCCAGAACTTCGGCCTGTGAAAAGGTATTGGGCTCTGGTAAAAAAGGAATTGAAGAACACAGGAAAGATTTCCAAGAACATATCCGATTTTAAGCGCTGGTGGAACACATGCTCCAAAAAGGTATAAGAAGCAACTGTAAAATTTTTAATGGGAGGGTTTCCGAAAAAAATCGATAATTTTGCAAAACCCGAGTACTAAGTAAACATTTTAATGCTAAATGATTTTGTAAAATATGTCATTATATTTGCGTATTTTGTAGAGTTTTTATATTAAAAGGTTTGATTTTTATTTAAGAAAATCCAACTACAAATTTTATTTATAGCACTCTTTATCTCTGTTAATATGTTTCCGATTTTAATTAAAGTACTCTTGTTTTACAAAATGGTAACCATGATTTTTTTTTTTTAAGTCAAAATAAATTAGGTCTTCTGATAAATTTTACGAAAAAAAACTTCCGAAGTTGAAAAAATCGAAAAAAAAATAAAATTTTAACTTCAGCGGAAAATATTTTTATTGTAAATTGGTCACGTTAAAAAGAGGTCTTTACGAAGTGAAAGCCTATTTTGTTTTCTATCGAAACACATTTTAAAATTTAAAATCGATGTAAAAATGACTCAGTTAAGCCTTCTTTTCTCCGCTAAGTCCAAAAAAATCGTTTTTATACCCTTCACCAATAGGTGAAAGGGTATTATAAGTTTGTGATTCCGTTTGTAATTTTTTTATTAGTGATCGTAGACCCCATAAAAATTATACCGATCGACTCAGAATCGGGAGGAGAATCGATTAAGCGATGTCCGTCTGTCTGTCTGTCTGTCTGTCTGTCTGTCTGTCTGTCTGTCTGTCTGTTGAAACCAAGTTTCTGAAGCCCCTGGAGGATGGACTTACATAAATTATATACCAGATTTTAGGAAATTCTCCCGCAATGAACGCTATTAAATTTCATTAAAATCGGTTTATAAACACCGAAAATATCAAAAAAATACCAAAAATTAGACGAAAATTTGAAAATTTTTGATTGAAACACACTTTTAAATAACAAGAGAAAAAATATACTCCTGGTGTACATGTGATAATATTTTATATATCAGATTGTAGGAAATAGTTTCCCAAAGCACTCTGTAAAATTTTATCAAAATCGGTTCATAAACAACTGAGATATCTCCAAAACACTGAATTTGATGTATCGCAAATTGCCCAAAGTTCGCATTAGAGGATGTTTGTTGAAAAAATGAAATGCAGAAATAGGAAAAACCATCCTCCTTTAGCACGGACCTACATAAATTTTATATCAGATTTTAGGAAATTCCCCCGCCAAGCACGTTAATAAATTTTATCAAAAGCGGTCCATAAACAATTGAGATATCGCAATAACACTACATTTGATGTACAGCAAATTGCCCAAAGTACGTGTCTAAGAAATTTTGTTTACATTTCGTAAGTATTGTTTCAGCGATATCTCAGGTGTTTATGGACCGATTGTGATGAAATTTGACATCGTTCTTTGTGTGAGGATTTTCTAAAATCTATACTCCACAAATCTGATTACGAATACCATTCAAACTGTACCGATCAACTTTGAATCGGCAGGAAAATCGATTTCGCGACCTCCGTCCGTCCGTCTGTTTGTTTGTCCGTCCGTCCGTCTGTTTTTTTGTCCGCCCGTCTACCTGTCTGTAATTTTTTCTGTTGTAGTCAAGTTTTTGGAGTTCCTGTTTTGTCGATATCTCAGGTGTTTATTTTGATGAATTTTAATAGCGTCCTTCGCAGGAGATTACCTAAATCCTGATGCATTCGGTAATTTGTGGTAGATATAATTTAGCGTTTAAGCGATGGTGTTTTGATCGACAATGATAAAATTCAGGGTGGCCCAATATCCTAAAATTTTGTGTAAAATCCAGGAGCTCCACAAATCTGATTTTAGCAGACAGACACTCTGCATTAATCTTAATTTTGTGTCTGACTTTTGAACATTATGATAACATTTGAGAATGTATTATATATCAAATTATAGGTAATCTTCCTAGGAAGTACAAAAATGCAGCTAACTACATGATATCCGTTCAAAACCTACATATGTATGTAAGTATCTCACATATCAACGAAAATTTAAATTTTTTAATTGCAATTGGGAGAAATCCGTTCACGTTTGACAATTGATCCCTTATAACTTCGCCTAAGATACGATGATGACATTTAGTATAAAGACGTTGTACAATATTGATATTCAGGGCGATAGCGCCTAAAATAAACTTTCTAGAGGGACAATATTTGACAAAATTATTTCTGATCTCTTGAAAAGTTCGATATTGAAAATGGGCGAGCTCTATTCACATTTAGTGAAATCTCCCATATAACCCCGACCGGGAATCGATTTAATGCTGATAAATTAAATCACATTAAAATTGCACAAGGAACTAGAGCAAAACTTTCCAAACATCCATCGGACAGATCGAAAGAACAATACATCCCAAATATTATTGATGAAGTGTTCATTTTAATTAATTAACTAACTTCAGATAAATAAGTAAATCTTTAATAACTTTTCCGACAAAGCTGATATCCATCCATTCAAAAGCTATATATTTCACGTATGTATCTAAAACTAAGAATGTATACCCTATAATTGTATGGCTTACCATTGTTAAAGCTTTGACCTAAATCAGTCCGCTAACTTCAGAGTTTTACATAACTAATCAAGAACTTTTACTAGTTGGATAATTCGTACGAATTAAAGTGCACAACCCTCACTGGGCACTGTGTTTTTGGGTTGCATGCCAGAATACTTAAACTTCATCAAATCGATGTGCTATTGGTCTATCGAACTTTATTAAATGTTCGTAAAATATGTGTCTATTTTATTTCGAAGCTACTGGCTGGCTTAAATATGCATTCTCTACTTGTAGTCTAGTAATCATTATCTATCACAAAGGCACCACTTAAAAACCCAAGTGAAGCTTCCCTAGACATCAGCCACCTGCCCAACCTAACCTTTGGGTGCATAACTATTCTAGATGATGACGCCACCGAAAAGCTTTTCTTTTTCCGACTCTTAATTTTAAAGACTCTTTGCATATAATACTAGTATAACCAAATTTTGCTTGGAATTACATTAAGTACTTTTGCAACACCATTGGTGAAGGGTATCCAAGATTCGGCAAAGCCGAATATACCACTCTTACTTGTTTATCGATAACTTTCGATTTTGAGGGTATATCGAAAATTTTAAAAATGGTAAAATGATCTTCTAACCGAGTTCTACTGGTTGAGCTTGGTTTCGTTCCGAGTGTATTTTCACTGTATCAGAGTGTTATTTATTAGAATAATTATATTGTTTTATTAAAAAGATCTACTTTAACCCTCAAGAGACATGGGTACTAAAACCGACCAACATT
The DNA here is from genome assembly GCA_933228675.1 of Stomorhina lunata. Taxonomy (NCBI): domain Eukaryota; kingdom Metazoa; phylum Arthropoda; class Insecta; order Diptera; family Rhiniidae; genus Stomorhina; species Stomorhina lunata. Next base: position 45,496,719 of record OW121743.1, on the reverse strand, counting down.
TTGTTTGTCGAAAGTTACATTTTTGGTCATAACAAGTCAAAATATGCAATAAAAACAAATAATAGTGTACATACGTATACACCATTGTTTTATTGAGGAGAAGATATGTCCCTTTAAATTTGCCAATACGTAAAGGGGAATATAATTTATCGGCTTGGTAAGCTTCAGTTAAAAATACATAGTAATAATTAAGTTTTTGATTTGGACGTATTTTATTCCGTGTATAGGTAGAAAGGGTATTATAAGTTTGTGCCGATATATGAAATGCTAGGGCGACAATTTCTTGTATGTAAGGAATTTGTTGTTCGAATTTTATGGCTTTTTTAACGAAATATTATTACTAGGTCCAAAAGTTAAGTTCTGAAAATTTGAGTCAAATCTAACAACGTTCTACGGGCGCACATCGGTTCCAAAGTTTATGAGCCCATTTGTATAGGGAAAATGAGTTATTGTTTTGTTTTTGAAAAATTTCTACCAGAAAAAAATAATATTGAATGTTATATTGAAGAAAACTAACACAGCTTTATTTTAAATAGTCAAAAACAGTGGAGTTATTCCATTTTTCCCCCAAAAATTCAAGTCCCGGAAAACGCGCCTTTGGATATGTACCAAACTTTTTTTTGTATATTAAGTAATTCCAAAGTTAGTTATAATTTATAATTTAATCGCTTGTTAGTACTAAATAAAGGGTGGTTAAATTGTAAGGGCCGATGTTGAATGTGAACCACACCTAAACGCCAAGTTTTTTTTCCGAATTTTATTTGACATTTCTCTATCTCAGACTTACTCAATTTGAAACATGGAGAGATACACAATCCAACAACGTGTTGAAGTTATCCAGACTTATTATGAAAATGGGCATTCAAATCAAAATGCATATCGTGCACTTCGTGATTTTTTTGGTTAATTTGATCGTCCAAATGTGCGTACAATCGCAAAAATCGTGGAAAAATTCATGCAAACCGGGTCTGTAGAAGATGTGAGAACACCAGTGCATGCTCGTACAGCTCGTACTGCAGAAAATATTGCTGTTGTTCGCGATAGTGTAGCTGAGGCCGGTCAGGCAGTTACTGTGAATGGTGTAAATTTGGACCATCGGATGGAGGTGTGTCGCTGTGGTCGCGGCGCCCATTTGGCCGATATTTTGTTCCATACATAATTGAGTAATACCAATACATCATAATAAAATAAAATTACAATAATTTCCTAAATAGTTGGTGTTTTATTCAAAATCAACATCGGCCCTTGAAATTTAACCACCCGATAGTTCAGTTTTTTTAAAATTTAATGGAATTTATTTAGTTTTTTTTCATGTTGAAAATTGATACATTTTTCTCAGGTCGATTTCAAAAATCATTTTATAATTTTTTAAAAATTTTGTTTAATAAATATTACAAATTGAGAATATGCTCACGAATACATTAAAACAGACAAATGGAAAAATAAAGCTGAAAAAATTTTAGGTCGATATCTTGAACTATTTTACTGTTCCTGAAATAGTCGAATTTCTCGAAATAGTCGAATTTTTGGTAATTTTTGGTAATAATTTCAGAAGATCCTTGATAAATTTTATAACATTGTAATGCATTGGTCTAAGATATAGCAAAACTTTTGCTGACCGGTCGATTTAACTATATCCCTCCAACCGTTTGAACAACTGGCTATCTGTCCATGCAAACTTCGACCTCTTGGAATAGTTCACAAAATTCAACTTTTTCCGTTAAATTTTGTTTACTAATATACAAAAGAAAAATTATTCGCACTTAATCCCAGTCTCTTACATTTATTTATTAATGTAATAGAAGATATTTTATTGATAAATGCTAAAAATGTTTGTGGGGTCAACCAATTATTTGACTCGTTTCGATGGTTGTTTAGGCCATTATTTTCAGAAGGAGTATCCCTACTTTTAGACAGATCAAAAACCTCGCATTATTACCTATTTTAAAAACACAACCATTACGAATTATATTCATAAATCAAAGGTAAAAGCTCGACTTAACAAAAGTAAACCCAAACATATTTCGGCTTTATCTTCCCTCACTTACCACATTCAATTTAAAATTATTTTATCGAAAATTTCCCTATATAAACTTTTTCGTAGAAAAGAATTTTTCATATAAAATTTTTTGAATATAAAAAATTTCCATATAAGTTTCTTTGTATATGTAGATTAATTTTCTACATACATTTAGTAGAAAAATAAGTAAGAAAGCGCTATAGTCGGTCAAGCCGACCATTCGATACCCTTCACCACTTATGTCAAAGGTGTTATTTTTCCTGTATAAAGACAAATAAATATTTGCTAAATTTTGCCATCATACAAACATTTTCTCAAAACGTATATATTCAACCTGTTTCCGTCATTTGGACTTATATGATAGCTAGGGTCAAATGTGGACCGATTATCTCGAAATTTGGCAAATTGATTACAGTTGTTACAAATATTATGTATGCAAAAAATAAACTGTATGCAAAAATAAAACTAATTTTCATTATCATTAGATTTACAAGCGTTTTAGTGATTTTTTGTCTCATTTAGTGCGTTTTTGAAGAAGAGTTTGTATGGGAGCTATGGTCAAATGTGGACCGATTTGGTACAGTGATTTAAGTTTACATAAGCAGTATCTGTTTTAAATTTCATTAAAAAATATTGATATTTGTGGATAATATAGCAATTTCGGGAAGTGGGACCTATGGGAGGTACCATAAATAATGGACCGATTTTGACCAATTTCAATAGCCATGGTCCCATTATCAAAAAAAATATTAGCGACCTGTAGTTTGATTACAAGGTTTACATGGGGGTCCAGCCGTCCAGCCAGACGGACGGACGGACGGACATCGCTAAATCGTCTCAGAAAGCGATTCTAAGTCTATTGGTATACTAAAAGGTGGGTCCAAGACAAATATTTCTATGCGTTACAAACATCAGCACAAACTTATAATACCCTTTCCACCTATGGAGGTGAAGGGTATAAAAAGTGTATTATAAGTTTCTGCTGATGTATGTAACGCATGGAAATATTAGTTCAAGACACACCTTTTAGTATACCAATAGACTTAGAATCACTTTCTGAGTCGATTTAGCGATGTCCGCCCGTCCGTCTGGCTGGCTGGCTGGAGCCCCATGTAAAGATTGTAATCAAACTACAGGTCGTAATTCTGAAGATAATTTGATAAAATTTGGCACAGATCATTGTTTTGATAATGGGACCATGGCTATTGAAATTCGTTAAAAACACTTCATTATTTATGGTACCTCCCAAATTTCCCACTTCCCGGAATTGATTTATTGGTCTCAAATATCAACATTTTTTCATAAAATTTAAATCAAATACTGCTTGTGCAAACCTAAATCACTGTACCAAGTTTCGTTAAAATCGATCCACATTTGACCATAACTTCCATACAAACTTTTCTTTAAAAACGCTCTAAATGAGACAAAAATTACTAAAACGCTCGAAAATCTAAAGATAATGGGAATTTTAAGTTAATTTTTTGCAAACATAATTTTTGTAACAACCGTCATCAATTTACCAAATTTCGAGATAATCGGTCCACATTTCACCCTAGCTCTCATATAAGTCCAAATGACGGGAATAGCTTAAATATATAAGTTTTGAGAAAATGTTTGTATGATGGCAAAATTTTGCAAATATTTGTCTTTATACAACAAAAAAATAATACCTTTGACCTTAGTGGTGAAGGGTATCGTATGGTCGGGCTTGACCGACTATAGCACTTTCTTACTTGTTAGTATAGAAAAACTGTCAACATAAATTTTTTTGGAAAAGTTTTATATATAGAAAAATTTTCCATAAGCAGTTTTAGTATAAAAAGATTTTCAATGTAAGATTTTTTGTATAGAATAATTTTTTTGTGTACAATTTTTGTATACAGAAGTTTTCAATATGATTTTTTTTATTTTAGAAAAATTTCTAATATAAAATTTGTTCTATAGAAAAATTTTCAATAAACATTTTTTTAATATTCGGCTATATTTATGATACATTATTTTCTGAAAATTAACTGCCAATAAATAATGCCGATTTTTAACGAAAAATTTCTGGCAGCCCTAATTGCATCTGTTTTACTCATTTTACTAGTGTACTCTTGTTCGTTATTAGATGTTTATGCTTATACCGCCAGGAGCCGACAAATTTTAGTAATTTTTGAAAATATCACGATCATTAATAAAACTCCTGTAAATGCTGTAAAAAAGGGTTAGATAATTTTTAGTATACAATTTTTGTGTACAGAAGTTTTCAATATGATTTTTTTCTTCTAGAAAAATTTCTAATATAAAATTTGTTCTATAGAAAATATTTCGATAGAATTAAAGTTTATGCTATAGAAAAAATTTCAATAAACATTTGTTTAATATTCGGCTATATTTATGATACATTCTTGACAACAACGATTTTTTTGTCGACTTCGGAAAATCTACTGCCAATAATGCCGATTTTTCACGAAAAACTGGCAGCCCTAATTGCATATGTTTTTCTCATTTTACTCTTGTACTCTTGTTCGTTATTAGATATTTATTCTTATACCGCCAGGGGCCGACAAATTTTAGTAATTTTTGCAAATATCACGATCATTAATAAAAATCCTGAAAACGAGTATCTTATCTTATATTCTTAAACCAGCAATAATTGTATATATATTTATATATATATATATAGAATGGCTATCTCGAAAACGGTTCTAACGATTTTGATAAAATTTGGACAGTGGGTATCTTTTTTGATGTATAGGCCAAAGAATAAGGGATTTTTGGAACCTTTGCCTCTAAGAGGGTAAAAACTGGTAAAAAGGGGAAAAAATCAAAAACGCTATATTTCCTAAAGTAATAGATATAGAAACAAAATTAAAATTACGTTTTAAACAGCTATGAAAAGAAGCGGACAGGTGTTTGGTACTTTTTTGAAACTATGTCCGATAGGGGGTAAAAATAGTTTTTTTGGTAAACTAAAAAATATAGAAAGAAACTTTGTACTGCAATCAATAGATATGAGAGAAATATTAAACACGTATTTGGTAGTATTTTGATTTTGGGGCCAAAATGGGTAAAAAAAGGGATAACATGATAACTTAACATCTCAAAAAGTAATATGAATAGGAAAATTATGTTAACTGCGTTTTAATAAAATTAACCGAATTCAATTGGTACCATAAAAGTACTGAATATGAATATGGAACTTTTTGAAATTAGGGGATAAAAAGGGGAAAAAATTAGTAATGTTATACCTTTTAAACAAATGAATGTTTGTCTGTATGTATGTTCTTTATAGAATAGTAAACTGTGAATTTGATCATGTTATGATCTTTAGCGAAGATGTTGCGGATAAGCCGGCGAAGGTTTTTAAGTTGAAAAGACTAATTTCCGACAGATGGCGCCACTGAAATTTACTATAAATTATTTAAGGTTTTAAGTTGATAAGACTAATTTCCGACAGATGGCGCTACTGAAAATTACTACAAATTAATTAAATCGATCATGCTATGATCTTTAGCAAAGTTGTAGTGCATGAGCCGGCGAAGGCTTTTTAGTTGTTATGAATAATTTCCAGAGCATATGGCGTTATTGAAATTTACTCAAAGTCAATTTACTCGTAAGCTGTACATTTAATCATGCTATAATCTTCAGCAAAGTTCTTGCTATGATCTTTAGCAAAGTTGTAGTGCATGAGCCGGCGAAGGCTTTTTAGTTGTTATGAATAATTTCAAGAACAGATGGCGTTATTGAAATTTACTCAAAGTCAATTTACTCGTAAGCTGTACATTTAATCATGCTATAATCTTAAGCAAAGTTGTTGCGGATAAGCCAACGAAGGTTTAGGAATTGGAATGAGAAAAGTCCGACAGGTGGCGCCACAGAGAATTACTCAAATTGAGTTAAACTTGATGACACAATGTGCTAATGAAGTCCGTAGCGGGACAGAAAATGCAGCATTCCACACTGCTAAGTGTCACATAGTTTTTTCAGTATTCCTTAAATTTATTCATCTAATTTAAAAATCATAAATTAAAAAAATAATTTATGACATGAACCTAAGCCCGACTCGAACCCACGACCATTAAAATATTTTTCTATAGAAAGATTTTCGATAAAATATTTTTCTATAGAAAAATGTTCGGTAAAATATTTTTCTATAGAAAAATTTTCGATAAAGTATTTTTCTATAGAAAAATTTTCGATAAAGTATTATTCTATAGAAAAATGTTCGATAAATTATTTTTCTATAGAAAGATTTATGATAAAATATTTTTCTTTAGAAAAATTTTCGATAAAAATATTTTTCTATAGAAAAATGTTCGATAGAAATATTTATACCCTTCACCACCATAGGTGGAAAGGGTATTATAAGTTTGCGCTGATGTACAATGTAGCGCATAGAAATATTTATCTAAGACCCACCTTTTAGTATACCAATAGACTTAGAGTCCGTCCGTCTGGCTAGATGGCTGGATCTCCATGTAAACCATGTAATCAAAGTACAGGTCGCAATTCTAAAGATAATTTGATGAAAATGGCACAAATATTTTTTTTAACCATGGCTATTGAAATTCGTCAACATCGGTCCAATATTTATGGTACCTCCAACAGGTCCCACTTCTCAGAAGTGATATTTTATCCATAAATATCAATATTTTTTCATGAAATTTAAAACATATGTTTCCTAGGTAAACCAAAATTACTGTATCAAATTTCATTGAAAACGGTCCACATTTCACCATAGCTCCCATACAAACTCTTCTGTCAAAACGCACTAAATGAGACAAAAATCAGTAAAACTCTAGTAAATCTGAAGATATTAAGAATTTTGAGTTAATTTTTTGCATACATAATTTTAGTAAAAACTGTAATCAATTTGCCAAATTTCGAGATAATCGGTCCATATTTGACCCTAGCTCTCATATAAGTCCAAATGACGGAAACAGCTTAAATATATAGGTTTTGCGAAAATGTTTGTACGAAGGCAAAATTTAGCAAATATTTGTCTTTATACAGGAAAACAGCATCTTTGACCTTAGTGGTAAAGGGCATCGTATAGTCGGGCTTGACCGACTATAGCACTTTCTTACTTGTATTTTTTTTTTTTTTTTTTGGTTTCCAGGAGTGGTTTTAATATGAAATATGGACCGATTCCTATAAAATTTGACATACTGACCAATACTTGCATAAAACTTCTCTTTTCTAAATTAAGTCGTCATAACTATTAATTGTATTCAATTTATCAGCATTAATGTGATTTCCGGGCGGGGTTATATATGCACCGATTTTGCCTTTTTTTAATACACAACATTACCAAGATATCGAAAATACTTTTATATGTGATTTGTAATTTTGTCCCTCTAGCTCTTTTCGTTAAGACGCTATCGCGCTTTTATAGAGCGGACAGACTGACTTAAACCCCCTTTTATTTTTGTGTTTCCGTAAGTTTTTTATATGGGAGCTATGGTCAAATGGTGACCGATTGCAACAAAATTTGGCACAATGGCTGGCATTGACCTAAGGCTTCATTGTGCCAAATTTAGTGTCCAAAGCTTGCACAATTTATCATTTATTGGCATTTAAGTGTATCTTAGGTGAAATTTAGGCTGTTTCCGTAAGACTTTTGTAAGGAAGCTATAGCTAAATGTGAACCGATGTTGATTAAATTTCATATGCTGGCTAGGGTTTATGTCAAACTTTTATATACCAAATTTTATTATCATTCCTTTTATAACTTGTCATTTATTAACAAATAAGCGATTAGCCTAGATGAGGTTATACGGGAGCTATGGTCAAATGTGGATCGATTTTGCCCATTTTCAATACCAAATTTTTCTCAGAGATAAAGAATATTTTTACAAAGTTTCAGTAAGCTAGCTCCTTTCGTTTAGGCGTTATCGTGATTTAAACAGACAGACGAACAGACAGACAGACAGACAGACAGACAGACAGACAGACAGCCAGACAGACAGACAGACAGACAGACAGACAGACAGACAGACAGACAGACAGACATCGCTCAATCGTCCTAGAATTTCATAAGGATTCAAAATATATTTCGTTTTTGGTTTTTGAGCCAATATTAAGGAAATTACAAACGGAATGACAATCTATTGAGATTTGTGATGGTGAGTATAAAAAGGGGATGTTCTATATATATCAAAATTACAGCCAAATGTTGACCGATTGTAACAAAATCGGTTGTTGTTGTTTGTTATCATAGCTGTTGTTAATTATTAATTTTATAGCAAATAAGCGATTAGCCTAGACGAGAGTATACGGGAATTATGGTCAAATGTGAATCTGATTTCAATAACAAAATTTTCCAAGAAATGAAGAATATTTATGCCAAATTTCAGTGACCTATATCCTTTTGTTAAGGTTTTATCGTGCCGACAACAGACAGACGGACATCGCTCAATCGTTTAAGAATTGCATAAGGATTCAGAATATATATCCCTTTTGGTTTTTGAGCCAATATTAAGGAAATTACAAACGGAATGACAATCTCAATATACCGCACATTCTTTTTGATGGTGGGTAGTAAAAGAGTCCATATCTACTTACTTATGGCTACATATGAAAATTTGAAGTAAATCATTTTGTTACACAGTGTAATCTCTTTAAAACTTAAACTTTTCTAAACTTTCTTTCAAAGAAATAGATAAAAGACTTTCCACTTACCTTTTCATTTAGCGACGAGCTGCTTATAAAAAGCGCATTAATATGTATTAAAGGGCCAGGATATGCAGGATATTCGATGCAGTCGACTGTTGAGCAAAGTTTAAATCCCTCATTTAAGAAAATAAAATAAAAATAATGTTTCTAGGAGGTTATGGCAGGAGCAGGCAAACCGTGTTAAAACGAGACAATATGGCTTTTAAATGACGCAGTTATGGCTGAGGAGATACAACAAAACAGCGGCTTGTCGTTGCTGGATGTTTAACGAGGTTGAAACGACATCTTTGCATATTAAATTGTTATCGTTTATGGCGGTACAATAATGTATGATGCTGACGTTTGTGGGTGGTATTTTGATGGGGAAATATATGGGTTGGCTATGTTGTTAAAGGCATTAAACTCAATAGCGTGATAGAGTGTTTAATGGGGACAAAAGCCTCTTTGGCGAAACAGATGACGGAAGCCAATAAATGCAGACTTTAGCTGTTGACTTTTTGATGGAATTTTCTGGCTGTCTGTCTGTCTTGAATTCTTTTCTTTTCTTTCGATGATATTAAATTACACTTGCACAAACTTTAAGTTAAAGTTTAGAGAAGAACATTGATTTACAGATGAGCAAATAAATAAGCGAAAGCGCAAAAAACACTTGACTACACTTGATGCATATAAATTATAGAAATTATTTTGTATTTTTTCTTATTATTTGCTTCCTTTTTTTTGTTTTATTTTTGAATTAGTTTTAAATGAATGGCCTAGAAGTATGCTTTAGTTTTTTTTATAAGCTTTGCTTTTATTGTTTATAAAGTATTTAGCTGAAGGTTAATTAAAAATCTTAGAATTTTTTAAATGTTTAAAAGATTCTTTGATATTTTGATTATAATTTTTTGGGAATTTTATTTTTTGTTACTTTTTTTAATTTTGTTAAATTTTTAAAACAAACGCCTTGTGGTATGCTTTGTTTTAATATTTATTTATTTATTTATTTTTCCCCTAATATAGGCTTTAGTTTTTATCTTTATTATATTTTCTTTTCTTTTTCTAAAGGCCTTAAAATATGCTTTGCTCTGTTGTCTTTATTTTGTTTATGGTCTTCTCAAAGTATGCTTTATTTTCTTTAGTTTATATATTTAATTTTGTTTTTTCTTTGTCTACTTTAAGTATGCTTTATTTACTTTGTCTTATTTATTTATTTATTTAATTTTATTTTTCTTACGCCTCCTTGCTTTATGCTTTAATTTTATTTTTTTATTTTTCTTTTTTTGCCTGACCCTTATTAAAACTTCTCGAAAAGGTAATTTCAATGATTTTCTTCTTAACTTCTTTAATTTGTAATGTAATGTTTTTAATTAAATTTTAAACTGTTTTATTTTCTTTTACATTATTTTTTGCTGTTTTGGGTTAATTCTTAGATTTCTTTTTTTTTAATTCAAGAATTTTTGTAACGCCTTAACGCAGACCCTATTTTTTAAAACCAAAAAAAATATTAAATTTAAATTTTTATATTTTTTAACACTTTTTCTTTCTTTCAAAATCTAAACTTTTCTTTAACAAATTCTTGTTTTTATTTGTATGACACCCTATTTTCAGAGAAAAACTTTTATATTTTTCAAAATTTCTTTAACAAACTTTCACTTTGGCCAACCATGTGTTTCCAAAAAACACCAAATTTTTTGAAACTTTTTTTCACATTTAAGTTTATGTCTCTTTCTCCTTAGCCTGTTTATTTTCTAGGTAATTTCTTAACAGAAAAGTTAGGTCTTTTTTTCGAAAATTTCTTCTCAACCTTTAAATTATTTATATGGAAAAAACATATTAAAATGTCCTTTGGGTTCCTCAAAAGTATACTTGATAAATTTTATTAGACTTATTTTGAAAATTTTTATATTTTATTAAGCCCAAAAGTAGACTTTTGTTGTTTAAAGTTTGTTTAGCCTTGAAAGTATGCTATACTTTTTGCTTTGTTTGCTCTAGGTCTTGGTGTTAATTTAATGAAAACACTTTAGCTCTATATATATTTTATATTGCTGTTAAAATGATGTTTAATTTTCACTTCACTTGATAATTTTAAAGCCATTAAATAGAAGGAAATTGTTTTTACCTAATATTTTTACAATTTTAGACAGATTTAGGTAGATATTGCATATTGATCCTTAAGAAAACTTCAATTTTTCTATATAAATCTTAAAATTTATGTTTTTTTATGAAACTCCTCAAAGTAGGCATCAGTTTTTGTTAAACTCTATATATGACACTCCTCAAGATATGCTTCACTTTTGTTGTATTTTTAAACACCCTAAAATGATTTCGACTTTATAGCTGTATCAAATATTTAAAGACTTGAATTCTTTATACAAATCTTAAAGAATTATTCCGATAGCCTCAAAGTAGGCTTCAGTTTTTGTTACACTATTTATATGACTTCAGGATTATCATTATATGCATCACTTTTTTGTATATTTTAAGCGCCTCAAAACGATTTACTTTGATTTTTTTGTTATATTTTTAAAAATTGTTTGATTTTTAAAGCACTTCAAAGTATACTTTGTTATATTCTATAGGTCTTCTAAATTAAAATACCTCCGGATTTGCTCCATTTTATAATATTTTGCTATATTTTGTAAGTATTCTTACATTTTTGAATACCTCAGAATTTCTTATAGGTTTTCTAAGCTACTTTAACAATATAAATTTCGAAAGCCTCAAGACATGCTATAGTTTTTTGAAATTATTTAAACCTCTTCAAATTTTAACCCCTACTGCTTTGATTTTCTTATATTTTTAGCAAGATAAATCAAAAACGGCTTAAGATTTTAATGTATTTCTAAAACAGGCTTCTTCTGTTATTCTTGACTCCTAGTGAAGGTCTTCAGTTTTAGTTTATTTGAATGATACCTAAAAATATACTTTGAATTATGTCGTTCGAAGCATTATTAAATTTATACCGACAAAAGGGAGACCTAGTGGGTAAAAATAATTCGTACGCTGAATTCAATGATGCTAACCGTATTTCTAGGTTAGCTCTAGTTTTCGAGATAAAGCGTTATTTAAAAAATGGAGGAGTTTGCGCAATAAATATTCGCGTAACTCGAAAACTCTTTATTTTCTTGAACTGAATAAAAAACCAAAATTCGGCAACAAAATTATCTTTTAGAAACACTAATAATTTTTTTTGATTATCGTTTTGGAAATAAGTTTTTTCTTTGTAAAAAAAAATATTTTTAGAAATGAAAATTTTTGTGATTTTTCGAAAAAAAAATATTTTTTTTAAACAAAAAAATGTATTTTTAAAACGACCGAAAAGATAACTTTGTTACCGAATTTCGGTTTTTTTACTTAGTTCAGAAAAATAAATAGTTTTCGAATTACGCTAATATTTATTAAGAAACCGTCTCCATTTTTTTAAAACGCTATATCTCGAAAATTAGAGCTAACCTAAAAAATGGTTAGTAAATTTAGTCGATTTATCTTTACCCATTATATCTTACCTTTTTTGGGTTAGTTCTAGTTTTCGAGATATAGCATTATTTTTTGCATAGTTCAAGAAAATAAACAGTTTTCGAGTTACGCGAATATTTATTAAGCAACCGTCTCTATTTTTTATATATATATCTCGAAAACTAGAGCTAACCTAAAAAATGGTTAGTAAATTTATCTTTGCCCACTATTTCCAACCGTTTTTTTTTTTTTTTTTTGGTTAGCTCTAGTTTTTGAGATATAGCATTTTTGAAAAACTGGAGGAGGTTGAGCGATATATATTCGCGTAACTCTAAAACTGTTTATTTTTTTGAACTAAGTAAAAAAACCGAAATTCGGTAATAAAATTATCTTTTAGAAACACTAATTATTTTTTTAAATCCAAGCATTCGTTTTGGAAATCAACTTTTTTGTTTGCAAAAAAATAATTTTTGAAAATGGAAATTTTTGTGGTTTTTCAAAAAAAAAAAATTTTAACAAAAAAAAATTATTTCCAAAACGACTTAAAGGACTATTTTGTTGCCGAGTTTCGGTTTTTCTACATAGTTCAAAAAAATAAACAGTTTTTTTTAACCGAGCAGTTGTTTTGGAAACAATTTTTTTCTTAGCAAAAAAATTATTTTTGAAAATGGAAATTTTTGTGATTTTTCAACAAAAAAATATATTTTTTAAACAAAAAAATTTATTTCCACAACGACTGAAAAGATAATTTTGTTGTCGATAATTTACTTAGTTCAAGAAAAATTAAAATGAATGAGTTTTCGAGTTACCGGAATATTTATTAAGCAACCGTCTATATTTTTTATAACGCTATATCTCGAAAACTACAGTTAATCTAAAAAACTGTTAGTCGATTTATCATCACCCACTAGGGTTCCCTTTTATCGGTAAGAAAGTTGTCAAAATTGGGCACAGTTTACTTAGAGATAGGCTTTAGTTTTTATTAAACTTTATAACACACCTAAAAATAGGCTTTAGTTTTTATAATGTTTTCTTTATTTTTAGCTCTTCGCAGTTTAAAACACTTTGGAATAAATTTAAACGAGTTTTTGTTTCAATCCCGAAAATATGCTGCCGTTTTTTAGTTTCTTAAATTCTTTTGAATTTTAAAGGCTTCAAAAATGTTTTTTTTAATACTTTTTTTAAACGCTTTTCTTTTATTTTAGTTAGTTTATCTGGTTTTTAAAAACACCTCAAAATAGGCTTTAGTTTTTTTTTAATTTAAATGAAACACTTGTTAAATTACTTTAAAATATGCTTTAGTTTTATTGAAGTTCTTTAAACACTTTTGGAAACACCTTAAAATAGGCATTAGTCTCTTTCACTTTATTTTATACTTATAAATTTAAAAAATGCCCTAAAATAGGCTTCGATATTTGCTACCTATGTCAAGTTTTATTTTTTAAGGCTTATGTTTTATATTAACCAGCTTATCAGATTTTTGAACAACTCAAAATATGCTTTAGTTTTTTTAACATTTTTATTAAACACTTGTTAAATAAGCTTAAAATAGGCTTTGGTTTTAGATAAGTTTTTGGAACACTTTTTTTAATTGTAAAACACTTTGAAATAGGCTTTAGCTTCTGTCACTTTATCCAATACTTTTAAAAAATCCCCTAAAATAGGCTTCAACTTTGAATACTTTTGATTTTTTTTTTTTTTTAATTATCTCAACACTTTTAAATATGCTTCAGTTTTTTCTAAATATTTAAAAAGCCATTAGGTTTTCACACTTGAAAATATCCATTTTTTTTATACAAAAATAATTTTCATTATCTTAATGAACTCAGCCACTGTCTGTCACTTCCTTAAGGTCCTTTCAGTTAATTTTTCTTAAATTTTTTTCATCCTGTTGTGTTTGGCCTTTAACCCAAAGAAGTCTATTTTAAAAACATTATTCATTCAATTTCTTTCATTTGTTTACATTTTAAAAGCCTAAAAATATACTTCATTTTTTATTATTTCTTTTAACAGTCAAAGCACATATTCAAAAATTCAACCGAATAATGTTAATTTTTTCTTCTTTTTCTGCTTAATACAATAAAATATTCTTATTTGGAAAATATTTTTGTATTTTAATTTATAGTCTTTCCCCCGTAAAGGCCTCTTCTATTAAGTTTGCTTTATTGTGGTTTTATGTTGATTTTTTTTTTTTTCTTATTGAGATTTTATTTTATTTTTTTTTTTTTTTTTCTTATTTATTTGTATATTAAGATTTTTCTTTGTTGAGTTATTTCTTCTTTTTATTGTTCGTTTTATTAAAAGATTTTTAGCCTAAAATAAAATAATAAATATTATTCGATTGGTAATATTTGGATTTTCGTTTTAACAAAAGAAATTTACAAACATTTTTGTGGATTATTTGGAAAATTTTAATAAAAGTTCAATAAATATGCATTAGTAAAGGCCAAACAATCGCCTTTTATATTTTTAGTGGACATAAAAGGGAATAATTTATCAAAATTACTAGACAGTTGCAAATTATATTAAATTAAATTTTTTTATAACACTGGGCAACACAATGTAATCTTTGTTATGACCTATTATAAAATGAAAGTTGCTTGCATTACACCATCATAGATAGGTGGAAACGGTTAGTATAACAGTTTCGATATATATAAACTGATTATTATATTTCAACGCCTTAGAACAAGCTACAGTTTTTATAAAATCTTTCAAACACTGACGCCAATTACTAACTTTCTTCAAATTTGAATAAATTTTAAATAGAGTTAGTATTAATCGTTAGAGGTAAATTCCCCAGCACTCTAACCGAAATAATGGAAAGATCATTAAAGATGTTACTCAGTTGGTCCAAACAGCGTGGTTTAGACATTAATCCATCTAAAACAGAAATGGTAATATTTACAAGGAAAAGAATACCTTTGTTCGAGCCCCCAAAGCTTGACGGAAAAGTATTATCTCTTTCAAAACAAGCGAAGTTTCTAGGTGTAGTATTTGATTATAAACTTAAATGGCTACCAAATCTTAAAGAAAGGATTAAAAAGTCCTATGCGGCAATTTATTCATGCCAAAAACTTATAGGAAAAACTTGGGGATTAAGACCGAGAATGATTTATTGGATATACCAAGCTATCGTTAGACCGACTTTAACACATGGCTCTCTAGTTTGGTGGCCAATTATGAACGTTAAATGTCATGCCTCCCTAGTTGAAAGAGTTAACAGAATAGCTGCACTAAGCATCTCAGGGGCAATGAGATCTACTGCAACAGAAGCTCTATGTAGAATTTTAAATAAGGACCCACTGCACCTACATATCAAAGAATATGCTCTAAGAACACAGGTCAGACTTAGTCAGAGTGGCCAATTGGTGATCAAAGAAAAGGGACACTCATCATTAATTATTAGCTATGGATACAGAGACGTAGTTACAGACTACATGACTCCTCAAATAGTATGGGATAAGAAGATTAGGGCTGTTATACCTTCAAGAGAAAGTTGGAATGCTAGAAACCATAATTCACTGGGTATAGAGATTTACACTGATGGTTCAAAGAAGGAACAAGGTACTGGTAGTGGAATTTTTTGTGAAAAACTAGGAATAAGTAGTAGTTTTAGTTTAAATACTGATTGCAGCATCTTCCAAGCAGAGATATTTGCTGTATTGGAAGCAGCTCGTATGATATCTATGATGCCGATATTCAAAAGCGATATCACAATTTACATAGATAGTCAAGCAGCAATCAAAGCAATATGCAATAGAATTATTAGGTCAAAGGTAGTTAGCCGTTGTCGCAGAGAGCTACAGGCTCTCAACGAACAACACTTCTTAAAACTGTGCTGGGTACCTGGCCATAATAATATACTGGGCAATGAGAAAGCAGATGAATTGGCACGCAATGGAGCAGACTTGAATGGAAATGCAGCATATGTGGAGGTTTACCCTGGGCTCTGCTCAATTTATCAGAATATGAGAAGCAAATTTAAATCTGAATCAAATGTATTGTGGAATAACTCAACGCAATGTACTCAAACGAAAGCTCTATGGCAGATAAGAGATATTAACACACAAAAAACTATATTAAATATGGATAAAAATGATTTAAGGATATATGTAGGTATCATAACTGGACATAATAACTTAAGGTACTTCTTGAAAAAAATACGCTTAAGAAATGACGATATGTGTAGATGGTGCAACGAAGAAGAAGAGGATACATACCATTTCCTTTGTCAATGTGTTGCACTATCTAACAATCGATTTAAATGTTTTGATTCTTACTTTTTTCAGAATCTAGAAGATCTAAGGAACGTGCATCCTCTAAAGATGATAAAATATATCAAATTGTCGAAGCTTTATGTGAACTGATAAAGGAGGAAAACAAAATGTGCTAAATGTTGGTAATGCTTCTCGAAATGAAGCTTCTTAATCGAGAACGCACTATGGATCAACACCTATGGTCTTGTGCATAATCTTACAGTTTTCTGTGAGGTCCTCCTATCTAATCTAATCTAATCTAATCTAATCTAATCTAATCTAATCTAATCTAATAGAGTTGCGCTGGCAACCTCTATATAATATTATGTTCGATTAAGATTGGATTACTTATTGTTATTTTCTTTTCAGAAAGATTCAATAATAATATATGTGACAGCGCATAGAGAAAGGGACCTACTACACAAAACATTAACTACACAAGACAAGAGGTAGGGACGACCTACGCTTGTTTTCAAGGTTGGCCAAGACGTTCCTGATGTCGTGAGATGTGTCGCTTTCAAACGAGACCAATATCAAATATGCACATATTTAAATCTTTAAAATGGGTCTTTTGAACAAAATCCTAAGGTCCCTTTCTATTTTGCGCTTTACATATAAGCATATAAAAAAAATCTTTCGAACCCTTGTTTATTCACTCTAAAATATGCTTTAGTTCTGGTTGTGAACTTAAACACTTTTGCATTAAACACATAGACAACAGCAGGCTACGGGCTAAAACCTGTCAAAATTAGAATACATGCATTCAAATACAAATAAATTTTTTTGAGTTTACACGGCTACTACCGACCACCGTTGTAGCTGTAGCCAAAATTAAACTTTTTTCTATTTTTGTTGGCGACAATAAAAGATTTAGTGCTGTCAAAACCATATAATATTGAAATAAATGAGCGATTTAAACCACTTGAATTTATTAACCACAAATATAATGGGGAGAATTTATGTAAACAATTTACATACTTATAAAATATTTATATATTTAATGTATATAATAATCAGGTATGTGATGGAAATCGATCGTTTTCAAATCGATTGATTTTAGATATATTTTTGAGATAATTTTCGGTTATTTCCCCCAAAAAATAGAAATTTGGCTTTAACCATTTTGACTGATATATTATCTTTCATTTGGTTTGAATTTTTTGGGGAAAAGACGGAAATTTATCTCAAAAAAATATCTGAAATCGATCGATTTGAAAACGAACGTTTTCCATCACATACCTGAATATCTAATAAAATATTATGTAAAAATTTATATTTATATAACTCTAACTCAATAGAAGTAAAATTTTTAAAAGTTATTTTTTAAACTGTCTAACTCACACGCTACGTGTGCTAGAGCTACGTAGTTCATGTTATATAAAAGCCCAGTATGTCCTTTATAAAATTCACTATATAAAAGAGCATACTTATATCTATATTGTTTTAAGATATATGAATTTTTATAAAAAAAAGTCGGTTGCAGAAATAAGTTTATAGTATATTAGCTCAAATCCCTTCTTCTATAGAGGTATGTCAACGGAAATGGCGATGGATAGGCCACACACTTCGAAGGCCAAATACCAACATTGCTCGACAAGCGCTTCGTTGGAATCCACAAGGAAGCGGCCGTCGTGTTGGTGCACCTGCTAGAACGTGGAGAAGGTCAATTGATGCGGAGTTACAAGCAGCAAACTATTCATGGATTGATGTATGCCTAACATCTCGCAATAGAGTTCGATAAAAAAGGATGGTTGAGGCCCTATGCTCCACTGGGAGTCAAGAATAACAGAAGAATATTAGCTCATTATCCATTATAAGGAATATTATATAGAATATATAATAATATAAAAGATATTTTCGGTAGCTTTTGTTTGATACCAAAAAAGTTAATATCGGATATAAACTTCTAAAGTTATACCGTATTATTCTTGAAATTTAAAAAGCCCATAACTCTTAAACTATTAGAGATCACACCAAAATCTTTCTATAAATTTTTTTTTTGATATAGACATACCATCAGGTACAGGAAAACCGTTGATTTCGGAGGTTAATTAATAAAATGAATTTATGTCGTTTTTATCAAAATTTAAATTGTTATTTTGTCCATCTTATAAACGCGATATTGGCACCACTCATAAACAGGTGTTTCGAAATGTAGCTGCCATCTTAAATGTAGCTGCCGTCCCCAAAATAATTAAGTAGCTGACTCCGAGGCGACGATTGAAGCCAACGACTTTTGTAGTCGGTGTTCGTGTAGCCTGCTGTTGTCTATGTGTTTAATGCATTTAAAACATTTCAGCCGTATAGGACTTAGAGTGAAGGAAGTTTTTTTTTGTATGAATAAAGGTATAAAAAAGAACATTTTTTGTGTTAATAAAGTATGTAGCGTAATATTAAAAAAATCATGAATATGACTTCGAAATGCTTAAACAAACACCGTCCTTAACGCCCTTAACGCCATAGAGTAGTATGGCGATAAGGGCCAAAAATAGGAGGACTGATCCTACAACGATTATATGTTGCTTTCTTAATCAGATTTATATAGATAAGAAAAGTTCAAAAATTTTTTTTAAATCCGTCAACTGCCTTGGACCCCGACTTTTTCACTTATTTTTCTTCTCAATGTACAAGTCGCAATTCTCAACAGAATTTGATAAAATTCAACACATGTCTATTAATTAATTAAAAAAATATCTCTACTACTTTTGGTTGAAATCCTTCAACTCCTAGGGGTACCTGCTTTGGACTTAAATGGAATTTTATTTAAAAGTTAAGCCTAAACGAATGCAACCCTTTTTGCTTAAACAATTTACTACTTAGAATTTACATGACTTTTTTCACAAAATGTTGAACTTTGTTCTACGATCGGTAAATTTCGGTGAATTTTTGTCGTTCAATCTAAAGAAAAGACTTACGCCTTTCATATGGTTATGGTGGGAATACCGAGCAATACCGAGCCTACTAAGTTTTTGTACAAAGAAAAATGAAAACACTGAATTTTGTAGAACTTTGTTGATTTTCTGATATCTTCTTAACTTTATACGAAGTTAAGTTATTTTTTTCTGCAGACTAAAACCAAGGTTCTGTATCTTAATGAAGTCGACATCAAGATTAAAGCTATGAAACCATATTCAATGCATAAGCTACTGAGTTTGATGAAAAGTTTAATCAATTTTCGTTTTAGAGCATTAAGCCCACTTTTTCTTGAAAACAATTATTGATCCTTAATATCTAGACTCTTCTCTGTAAAACTGCATCATTAGATTTAAAAAAAAAAATAGCTTTTTAACCGCATAGTGCGCCATATTGTTCATAGACCTTAAGAGAACGCTCGCAAAATAAAACGAGCCTGTGAAGAGATAAAAGTTCAAACAGTAGCCTATTTTGAGGCTAAATACAAAATGTACTATAAAAAATGTTTCGAACATTTTATGACAGTTATAATCATTGGCGATGCAATGATCACAGTCAACTAAGGAGCCTAATACATAAATGGAACCTTTTAGTGCTGACAGACAGTGAAGCAACTCTGATAAAAAATCGGAAATACATACATTCTTTTATCAGAAGAAATACTGGGTCTATTGGCCCCGGTTCCATTTTGATATTAAAATGTTCACATATTATTATCATTAAGTCCACTTAAGCTCCAAATTTAACAAATTCTGAGGTGTCTTTTCTAAGTTTATAAATAACTATTTTCCAAGAGCTCCTTAATTTTGCAGAGGGCTATATTTAGATCTGACATTATTGCTTGAGTACCATCCTAGTGCCTTTTTCACACTAACATTATGCTAAATTAGAAAATCAGAAACATATAACAACCACTCCGTTATAAAAATGTCTGTGCTTATCGTATCTGATGCCACAAATTATTGGATTTATTTGCCAAAACTGTGAACTGCTTGCGACACACATATTCAGTCCCATGTAACACCAGTTTAAAAATATCAAAACACGCAAACGTTTAGTAAACTTAACATAGTAAACATATTTCAAAACAGCCTAAAAGTATGCAGTACAATTCAGATATTTTAGATTTCGAGTTAAACTGAACGGTGATTCATTCACTTTAGCAGAGGCTGTACTGGGCAGCATGTACGAGCTGCTTTTTATTTCTAGAACTGTTTATAGAATTTGGAAGTGCATAATTTTGGGATTTTCGAAAAATCAAAATATGTTTTGTTTGTTTTACATATTCGCTCGTTTTCTAAAGTAAACTGAAAAAGAAGTAGTGGATGTTTAGAATCAAATGTCTAGTATATCTTACACGGAAAACCCATTTCAAATCATCCTAAAAGTATGCAGTACGATTATAATTTTTTATATTTTGATTTAAAATGAAGGTGCCATCCAGCCAATGATAAAAGTTGTAGTGTGCAGTTTCAAAAAATTATATTTTTTTAGAATTTCAAAGTGTATAATTTTAGAATTTTCGATGTAAGAAAATATTTTTATTTTGTTTCACATATTCCCGCTCGTTGACTAGCTAAAGCAAACTGTCATGGAAAAGCTTTTATTAAAATTTTCTAACAAGCTCTCTTTATTCAGTTTATTTTGGCATAAAATACTAATTAATATTTTCTAATATTTGAGGTTTCGTTTCAAATCGAATTGTGCAATTCATATACTGCTTCCTTTTTCCAGAAAATATTATTTTTTATAGAATTTAATAGAATTTCTAAAATCCTTAAACTAGGATTTTAGAAATAACAAACAATTTATATTTTATTTAACATGTTAGCTCATTTACTTAACTGGAAAAGAAATGGATTTATTGCAACTTTCCCAGAAACTCAATTCAATTCAATTTAGAATTTAATGTTTAGTAAATTTTATATGGTAAATCCATTTCAAAACAGCCTAAAAGTAGGCAATACAATTCTAATATTTTCCTGTTAAATCAAATTGTGCAATTAAGATACTACTAAAGGTCTGTATATTAGCTACTTTCATTTTTAGGAAAACATTTTTTTATTGAATATCAAAATCTATAATTTAAGGGTTTTCAAAAAAACAAAATATTTATATATTGTTTCACATTTTCACTCTTTTACTAAAGCAAACTGGGAAAGAAATAAATTTATTCAAATTTACTCAAAAAACCCTCTTTCATCAATTTAGATTTTATAGTTTAGTAAAGTTTATATTGTAGTCATTTCGAAACAGCCTCAAAGTATGCATTACGATTTTAATATTCTTGAATTTGTTTCAAGCCACAGCAAAAGGTCTGTATTGGACAGCCTGTAGGCATACGATAAAAAAAATTATTGGGAGAAATCAAAATTTTTCAAACAAAAAATACTAATATAAACCACACCATCTCCGATTTTGTTGAAATTTTGTACACGCATTTAATACAACTTTTAGAGTTCTTCAAAATTTTTTACTTCGTTTTGGTTAAGATTTTATGGTGGTTCAAAGTTCGGTTTTTTCAAAATTTTTTTCAAAATATACCCTATTTATATGCCTTTAACTTTTGTTATGATTGTCGTATTTTTAAGCCTTAGTTTCATGTTTTTTTGATAAAAAAAAATTTTCTGAACTTTGGACTGCCATAAAATCTAAACTGAAGTGAAATTAAACATGTTGAAGAACTTTAAAAATTCGATGATCTACAAGAATGCGCATAAAGAAAGGGAAATAAGACTAAAAACTAAGATAAAAGAATAATGATTAAATCTTTAAAAGGGCTCTCCTGAACAAAACCGATTTTTACCCTTAGGTGCGTCACCCTATACTAACTATCCAAAAATGCCTAAAAAAATGTATATGATGACTTAATAATCTACCCAAAAAAAGTTAAGTCTTTAAACAATTGAAAAGTTTCCTAAATAATTTGGATCAAATCACGAAAAGTTAGTAAAAGTAGGGCTCTTTTTACAATTTCTTTTTCCATATTTTAAAATTTAAGGGTAAGGTAGATTTTATTCCCAGTTTGATCATTTCACATACATTTTGAAATATATGTTACGTTTTTCCTTTAAAAACGTGGAAGGAATTCTTTTTGCAAACAATCGAAAACAAAACTAAAACACTTTATGTCGTTTTACAAAGTTATATTTTTATTAACTTTAAAGTTAATCGCTTGAACAAACTTCAAAAAATTGCTTTACGAATTTTCTCAGTCTTACTGTTCTCTAATACGCGTCTCAATTAAAACTCTTTCCACAATATTCATTCATTGGTCTTATATAGTAGAGAAGAGAGTTTCTAGCATTTTCTGCAGACATAAACAAAGAGTTGCTGTCGTTGATTACACTAACAAAGTGGCTTACAGAAGTTCATGAATATTCCAATATATTCTCACATGATCAAGAACACACTCACACATACGTTGTACAAATAGATTACCTGAAGTTAACAGCAACAAAGAGAAAGAGAGTGTAGATATAAAGAAAATGTTTAAATTCTTTGAGGCGGCCAAAAAATATGCGAAAAAATTAAAAAGTTTCAAAAACGAGCTTCAAATTTTGGCAGCCATTAGGTAGTATTAGAAGTGACAAAATTATAATTTAGAGGGAAGTGGATTTATCCCCTAAGTGTAGTGTCTATTTCGTAGAATAATGACTTGGGTCCAAATGTTAAAACGAATGCAGAAGACGGCGAAATATGAATGCGAAATATGAATACTTGAATGCTTCAATCGATTTTTAAACTTTTTTTTTTTTAATATGCATGTCAATTATGCTTAGAAGCGCAAATTTGCGCAACTAAAATATTGTGTTTAGTATACAGAACTTTTTGCGGGTTCAAGATCTGTAATTAAATTTTCCGAACTCCTAAGGGTACAAAAATTATTCGAGTTGAAAGTCGGTTTCAAAGGAATAAAAACTGTTTGATTTTTGCCCATATATTAAAATATTAAATAACACTGCACAACAGTAAAAAAAGTGCAAGATCGTGACTATATGGGTCCTATTCTACTATCAAACTGTAGTAAACCCTTATTCTCAGTTTGGCCAATTGAGTGACAGTTTTATTTTTATGGACCTCC
This sequence comes from Stomorhina lunata, assembly GCA_933228675.1. Taxonomy (NCBI): domain Eukaryota; kingdom Metazoa; phylum Arthropoda; class Insecta; order Diptera; family Rhiniidae; genus Stomorhina; species Stomorhina lunata. Next base: position 45,473,345 of record OW121743.1, on the reverse strand, counting down.
AAAATTTCTAAATATTAGCATGATGCCAAACAAGTAAGAGTGGTATATTCGGTTTTGCCGAATCTTGGATACCCTTCACCAATGGTGTTCCAAAAGTAAAGTATAAAATCGTAAGAATATATTGATAATTATATAGTTTCTGATTACTGACTTAGTTGAGCCCCACACAAATGCTTCATATGTATATTAATTTTCTTTTGTTCACACTAAATGTAATTCCTAGCAATATATGGTTATACTAGTATTATATGCAAAGAATCTTTAAAAATAAGAGTCGGAAAACGAAAAGCTTTTTGGTGGCGTCATCATCTAAAATAGTTATGGACCCAAATGTTAGGTTGGGCAGGTGGCTGATGTCGAAGGCAGCGTCACTTCGATTCTAAAGTGATATGTGTCTATTTTACGAACATTGATGCTTCAAAATGCAGATGCCCTTAGATTTGCAAGAGCACATCGATTTGATGAAGATTAAGTATTCTGGAATGCAACCCAAAAACACAGTGCCCAGTGAGGGTTGTGTACTTTAATTCATACGAATTGTAAAACTATTAAAAGTTCATGATTAGTTATATAAAACTCTGAACTGATTTAGGTCAAAGCTTTAACAATGATTGTCAATGTATACAAGCCTTAGAATTATAAGGTATACACTCATAGTTTTAGATACATACGTGAAATATATAGCTTTTAAATGAATGGATATCAGCTTTGGCAGAAAATTTATTGAAGATTTACTTATTAATCTGAAGTTAGTTAACTTATTAAGATGAATATTTCAACAATAATATTTGGAATCTATTGTTCTTTCGATCTGTCCGATGGATGTGTGGAAAGTTTTGCTCTAGTTCTTTGTGCAATTATAATACGATTTAATTTATCAGCATTAAAGTGATTCCCGGTCGGGGTTATATGGGAGATAACAGTAAATGTGAACCGAGCTCGCCCATTTTTAATGCCGAACTTTTCAAGAGATCAGAAATACTTTTGTCAAATGTTGTCCCTCTAGAAAGTTTATTTTAGGCGCTATCGCCCTGAATAACGATGTTGTACAACGTCTTTATACTAAACGTCATCATCGTATCTATTATAATAGATATATAATTATAATTAATTAGCTAATTAGATAATTATAATTTGTCATTTATTAGCTACTAAGAGATTGCCTTAGGCGAAGTTATACGTGAGCAATAGTCAAACGTGAACGGCTTTCTACCAATTGCAATTAAACAATTTAAATTTTCGTTGATATGTGAGATACATACATACATATGTAAGTTTTGAACGGATATCATGTACTTAGCTGCATTTTTGTACTTCCTAGGAAGATTACCTATAATTTGATATATAATACATACTCAAATGTTATCATAAAGTTCGAAAGTCAGACATAAAATTAAGATAAATGCTGTGTGTCTGTCTGCTAAAATCAGATTTGTGGAGCTCCTGGAAGGTATACCCATATGCATTTTACACAAAATTTAAGGATATCGTCCCACCCTGAGCTCCAAAAACTCCAAAAACTTGACTACAACAGAAAAAAGGACAGACAGGTAGACGGACGGACAGACAGGTAGACGGACGGACGGACAAACAGACGGACGGACGTCGCGAAATCGATTCTCCTGCCGATTCTGAGACGATCGGTACAACTTGAATGGTATTCATAATCAGATTTGTGGAGTTTATATCAGATTTTAGGAAATCCTCCTACAAAGAACGCTGTCAAATTTCATCACAATCAGTCCATAAACACCTGAGATATCGCTGAAACAATACTTACAAAATGTCAACAAAATTTCTTAGACACTTACTTTGGGCAATTTGCTGTACATCACAAGTAGTGTTTTGGCGATATCTCAGTTGTTTATGGACCGCTTTTGATACAATTTTATAATGTGCTTGGCGGGGGAATTTCCTAAAATCTGATATAAAATTTATGTATGTCCGTGCTCCAGGAGGATGGTTTTTCCTATTTCTGCATTTCATTTTTTCAACAAACATTCTCTAACGCGTCCTTTGGGCAATTTGCGATACATCAAATTTAGTGTTTTAGTTGTATCTCAGTTGTTTATAGACCGATTTTGGTGTTTTGGAGAACCATTTCCTACAATCTGATATATAATATATTATCACATGTACACCAGGAGTATCTTGTTTCTCTTATTATTTAAAAGTGTGTTTCAATCAAAAATTTTAAAATTTTCGTCTAATTTTTGGTATTTTTTCGATATTTTCGGTGTTTATAAACCGATTTTAATGAAATTATCTGTTATATAATTTATGTATATATAATTTATCTAGGTCCATTATCCAGGGGCTTCAGAAACTTGATTTCAACAGACAGACAGACGGACAGACAGACAGACGGACATCGCTTAATCGATTCTCCTCCCGATTCTGAGTCGATCGGTATAATTTTTATGGGGTCAACGATCACTAATAATAAATTACAAACGGAATCACAAACTTATAATACCCTTTCACCTATTGGTGAAGGGTATAAAAAAAGTATTATCAGTTTTTACAAAATAGCTAATCAGCACTTTAAAATATTGCTTAACTATGTTCGGCAAAAATGTAGCCAAGAGTATGGCATATATATATTTTACTAAAATCTTATGATATTTTAGACTTTTTCTAAAAAAGTTAAAGAAACATTTTTTTGTTTTAATTTTTTTTTTTTTTTGTTGGCACAAGGGAGTTTTTATAACCTATTTTTGGTATCTAAACATGTTCAGATTATATTGGTATGTTCACAAAAGTTGTTTGAATTTACTGTGGCTACAATTTTCCCAAATATAGTATAGGAAAAATCAGGATTACCAAAAAGTTATGATCAAAAATTAAAAAAAAAAAAATAATTTTTCTTAAACTGTTTTAGAAAAAGTCTAAGATAAAATACATTTTTATCATAAGATTTAAGCAAGAAATATTTGCCATACACTTGACTACATTTTTGCCGGACATATTTATGCGATATTTTAAAGTGCTGATTAGCTATTTGGCAAAAAGTGATGACACCTTTTTTAGGCATCATGCTGATATTAGGAAACTTTGGAGGCCCATAAAAATAAAACTAGTGACTGTTTTTGGCCAAACTGAATATAGGTTTTTACTACAATTTGATAGTAAAACAGGATCCATATAGTCACGACCTTGCACTTTTCAAAAGATGTTCATTTGCTGTAGTGTAATGCTAATATTGGGAAACTTTGGAGGCCCGTAAAAATGAAACGGTCACAAAATTGGCCAAAATTGGGTATAACTACAATTTGATAGTAGAATAGGGAACATATGGTCACGACCTTGAACTTTGTTCACTACTAAATGAAAAATATTAAATATAGCCCTTTAGACACTTGAAGACCTTTGGAACTAGGTTCTTAAAAAAAAACACTCTTAAATTCTATCAATATTCAAAATTTCATCAAAATTGGTTACCACAAAAACAAATTTACAACCTCATTTATAATAAATTGCGTATATAGAACTTATAGATTTCGAACAACCTGAAAGTATGCAACACAATTTTTTATTTATCTCTCAAAAAATTTTGATTGCAAGCTATTAAAAAATTAAGTTTAAAATTTAATTCAAAATCAAACCTATTAAAAAAAACTAAGTACTACATTTAAAATCCATAAAGACTTTGTACAAAAATAAATATTCTTATTCCCTCAATACAATTTCAAAGTTTTTCCTCAAGAAACTTTGGGAAAAACTGTTATTCTATGTGGCTCCACAAGGAATTTGCAAAAAAAAAACAATGTATTCTCTTTTAAAATTCTTTTAAAATGTCCATTGTTCCCAAAAGAATTCGAAAGAAAACTTTCCAGAAATGGCCTAAAAATATGCTACATTTTTAATGGTTTTGTATTTGAAATGAAAATGTTGTTTCTGGTTGTTTCTTTTTTTTCTATTTTTTTTTTCGAATAAAACTCTTCAATTGTGTTTAACTACTCTTAAATGATTTACATAGAAAAGAAGTAGAAGTATTGTGGTACTCATAACACTTGTTGTTTAGTTTACCTAAAAGTATGCTCGGCTATTTAAATTTAACAAAGCATTTATAGTTTACTTTTTTATTTTGTTTTACTTTTATTAACATTTTTTTAATTCTTTTTTTTATTGTTTTATTTTGTTGTATTTTTGTATTTTAATTTAATTTGTTTATATTTATTTAACTACTTGTGAAATGAACACTTGACTTACATTTAATTTACTTTGAATTATTTCGAGTATAAGCAAATGCAACTTAAGTTGCATAATTTAATTTAAAAAGAATTAAATTAAATATGAGTTCATTTTTTTCAGAAAAAAGTAGTTGAGAAAAAATTTTTTTAAATATTTATAGGAGTATAAATATTTAACTATGTTTGAACAAATTTTACAATTTATTTTGTATTTATTTAAATGAAACTAGTTCAGTGCTTTAATTAATTAAAAATTTATTTATCGTTTGCCTACAGGCTGCCCAATACAAAGCTTTAGCTGAGTCTTTAAACGAATTCAAAAAGATTTAAATCGTATTGCATACTTTTAGGATGTTTCGAAATGACTTTACAATGTAAAATCTACTAAATATTAAATTCTTAATTGATTTAAGAGGGTTTCTGAGAACACTTCTATACATCCATTTCATTCCTAGTTAGTTTGCTTAAGTAAAAGAACGAATATGTAAAAGAAAATAAAAATATTTCGTTATTCCGAAAACCCTTCAATTATACTCTTGAAAATTCCAAAATATTTGTTTTCCCAAATAAGGAAGTGGTTAGTTTTTGCTGCACTCTACAGACCTTTAGTAGTGGCTAAATTGCACAATTTGATTTAAACCGAAATCTAAAATATAAGAAATGTATTGCATACTTTTAGAATGTTTGAAAATAGATTAACCATGTAAAATTTACTAAACGTTAAAATCTAAATTGAACCAAAGAGGGTTTCTGAGAAAATTTCAATAAATCCATTTCCTTTTCAGTTTAGAAAACGAGCTAACATGTTAACTAAAATATAACTTGTTTGTTATTCTTAAAATCCTAAAACTATGCAATTCTATGAAATCTATAAAAAAATATATTGTTTTGAAAAAGAAATCAGTGGCTAAATTACACAATTCGATTTGAAACGAATTCCAAAATATTAGAAAGACAATTTAAAATAGAATTAGAGGATATTTAAAAATAAACTGAATAACTGAATAAAAGAGGGTTTCTTAGAAAATTTCAATAAATCCTTTTCCATCCCAGTTTGCTTTAGATAGTGAACGAACATATGAAAGAAAAAACAAACATTTTTTTATTTCGAAAATTCTAAAATTATACACTTTAAAATTCGCACTAAAATCTATATCATTGGCTGGATTGTACATTTGTTTTAAATCGTAATACAAACAATTAGAATCGTTTTGCATACTTTTAGGATGCTTTGCAATAGGTTTTCCATGTAAAATATACTAGACGTTAAATTCAAAATAGAATAAAGAGATTTTCTTAGGAAATTTCCATAAATCCATTTCTATTTTTCCAGTTTGCTTAAGGAAACAAGCAAATATGTAAAACAAAATAAACCTATTTAATATAAATATTTTGTTTTTCCGAAAATCCTTAAATTATGCACTTCGAATTCTATAAACAACTTTATGTTCTCGAAATAGAAAGCAGCTCGTACATGCTGCTCACTACAGCCTATGCTAAAGTGATTTAATATCACCAATCAATTTGACCCGAAATCTAAGAAATTTGAATTTTACTGCATACTCTTAGGCTGTTTTGAAATATGTTCACTATGTTAAGTTTGCTAAACGTTTTACATTTGCTAGTTTTGAGGTTTTTAAACAGGTGTTATATGGAAGTATATCATTGGCTGGAATGCACATTTGTTTTAAATCGTAATATAAACAACTAGAATCGTTCTGCATACTTTTAGGATGCTTTGCAATAAGTTTTCCATGTAAAATATACTAGACGTTAAATTCAAAATAGAATAAAGAGGTTTTCTTAGGAAATTTCCATAAATCCATTTCTACTTTTCCAGTTTGCTTTAGGAAACAAGCACATATGTAAAACATAATAAACCCTTTTAATATAAATATTTTGTTTTTCCGAAAATCCTAAAATTATGCACTTCAAATTCTATAAACAATTTTATGTTCTCGAAATAAAAAGCAGGGCACAAATTACCGCATTCGATATCAATCGAAATCTTAGATATTTTCAAAACATTTGTATAGCATACTTTAAGGATAATCTAAATTATTTAAGAGATGCTCAGTTTACTTTAGTTTTTTTTTTTTGTAGTTTTTTGCCAAAAGATGACCAATAGTAAAAGAGTTTTAATTGAACTATATGTTTTTTAAAACGAATCAAATTAGATACCAAATTTCAATAAACTTTTTGCATCGAAGTAACTTTGAACATTCCTAAAGTATACTTCACAATATTTGCTTAAAACTCTAAGTTTTCGATCGATATCGAATGCGGTAATTTGGCCCCAGCTCGTACATGCTGCCCAGTACAGCCTCTGCTAAAGTGATTTAATATCACCAATCAATTTGACCCGAAATCTAAGAAATTTGAATTGTACTGCATACTTTTAGGCTGTTTTGAAATATGTTCACTATGTTAAGTTTGCTAAACATTTTAAATTTGCTAGTTTTGAGGTTTTAAACAGTTGTTATATGGAATTAACAATCCAATCAGTCCTTAATTCCAAACAATTTGATACATTGATTTTATTCAGTCAGAGGCTTTTTATTCGTACGTTTAAGTGGCTGACTATAAGGGCAATAGTAACTCTTTAGGAAACAAAACGTTCCTACTAATATAATAAATAGGTAATTTTTCGGGTATAAAACCCACCATCGAAATATTGGCTCAAAACCAAAGTTAAAGTTAAGCGATGTCCGTCTGTCTGTTGTCGGCACGATAAAGATGGAACAAAAGAACGTAGGACATTGAAATTTTACAAAAATATTATTTGTTTCTTGGAAAATTTTGGTATTGAAATTGCCCGAAATCGGTTTACATTTAAAAATAGTTTCCGTATAACCTCGCATAGGCCAATCGCTTATTTTCTAATAAATAACAAATTATAACAGATATGATAAAATTTTGCACAGAGAATTTTACATGATCATTATACAACGTAGATATTTCATCGAAATCTGTTGACATTTAACCATAGCTCATATACAAAACACTTGCAAAAACAGCCTAAATTCCACCTAAAATACACTAAAATGCGAATAAATGATAAACTATGACCAGCAAATTTATACGGACAGTGTGTTTTGTTACAATCGGTCACCATTTGACTTACGGAAGCACAAAAAGAAAAGGGGGTTTATGTCCGTCGCACGATTGCGCCTTAACGAAAAGAGCTTTACAGACAAAATTTGATAAAAGTATTTTCGATATCTTGAGGATTAGTTAGAGCTCCCATATAAGCCAGCCTCAGGAATCACAATTATGCTGCTAAATTGAATACAATTGTTTGAATTGTTGCAGTTGTATGCAACTATTGGTGAGAATATAAAATTTTATTGGAATCGGTCCATATTTACCTAAAGCTTTTGTATAAAAAACACTCCCAGAAACCAAAAAAAATGAAAAAGATTTAAAAAGCATACTTTTCGGATTTTTGTTTAAATTTAATAATTTATTGTATATAGTCTAGGCGCTAAACTGGAAAATGTGAAACCTGGCGACAAATCATATCATTCCATATCAATCGATAACTAATATTGTGTTCTATACCCTAATTACACTCTGTTACACTAAAAAAACTCGGGAAACTACCTTATAGACCATGCTGAGTACATGACAAATCGTGCAAAAAAAATATCTACAAGTTTAAGAGTTATACGCAAAAACCGATTTTAAGGAGGTTCATCAACTTATGGACCATAGCTTAGCCAGCCAAAAAAATATAGATTACGCTTTTAAAAGACAATCTGTTTTCTTTAAAAAGAGGGTTTGTATGTCCTCATCTAGGCCTATAAACCCCACTAGGTCGCTTTCGAAGATCTTACAAAAGTTGCGTGTTATTTTCAAAATAATTTATTTTGTCAAAAATTTTAATAAAACTTGATATCTAAACTTATCCGTTTGTTTGTAAAAACATTTAGTTCAAATGAAATTATTTTACTATCGGGGAACTTTTGACAAATATCTGTGGTTTGGTGCTAAAAGCGTAGATCATCGACTGAACAAAACACAAACAATTTTCAGTTTTCAATTCAATTTTTGTTATTTTTTAATAAAACTGCATGCATTGATTAACTCAATAAAATCGAAAGTTGGCATTGGTCCTTTTAGCACCAACCCACAGATATATTATATATAATTACGATTATCCTAAAACTATGCTATACAAATGTTTCTGAAATATTTAACCACTGGTAATATTCATTATTTTTATTTTTTATTTTTCAAAAATTCGATAATCATTCATTTTATAATTAACAAATTCTAAAATTTAAAAACTATAGTTTTGCTATTTTTTGAGAAGTTTGGCTTAATAGATTTTAATTTCATACACATGACTTCTCGATTAAATTTGCCAATTGGGAAAAATCTACCTCCTAAAACTATTAAAAAAAAATAATTTAAATTATAATAACACAATTTATATCCGGTAAATTTTGAAAGTTTTAAAAAATTTTGTTTCATACTTTTAGAAACTTTGTAGTTTTTTATTTAAATAATAAGTAAACTGTAGGCTCCAAAATTAAAATTTTTACGAAATCTGGGGCCAAATTACCGCATTCGATATCGATAGAAAACTCAGACTTGTAAGCAAATATTTTGAAGTATACTTTAGGGATGTTCAAAGTCACTTCGATGCAAAAAGTTTATTGAAATTTGGTATCCATTTTGATTCGTTTTTAAAAACATATAGTTCAATTAAAACTCTTTTACTATTAGTCATCCTTTGGCAAATAACTAAAAAAAATAAAGTAAACTGAGTATCTTTTAAATAATTTTGATTATCCTTAAAGTATGCTATACAAATGTAATTTGGGCCCTGACTGAGTTTTATAAATTTTGTTGACAGTTTTTTTTTGTAAATTCGATGATAAAATAAAATTAAAAAAAATCTTGTTGCCTACTTTTGGGAAGTTTGACTTAATACAGTTTAAATTCTTATTCATTATTTTCCAATTATTTAAGTCAATTGCGAAAATTCTGCATACTTCATAATTTTAATTGTCCGTAAACACGTAAAACAATTAATTTTAAAACTAACGACTTTTACTTGATCCTCCTAAAAATATGCAATATGTGAAAAGATACACAAATATCGATTCATAACGAGTTCAATATAACATTAAAAGTTTAGAAATATTTTACTGGATTCCATTTCTCGATTATTTAAGGCAATTGGGAAAAATCTAACTTCTAAAATTGTGTAAATATATTAATTTTAATAATTATTTAACACGCACACACAGTTAATTTTATCACAAACAAATTTTAGTAAATGTAACATATTTTAAGGAAAATAAGAGGAGACCCTCAGATGCCGATTGATATCGTGCACAGTAGCCACCAAGCGCAGTATTTCTCTTAGGCATTCAGAAAGTTTAAAAAAAATCTTGTAAAAAAATTTTATTGCCTACTTTTGGAAAGTTTGACGTTATACATTTTAATTTTTAATTCATGATATCAAAATTATTAAAGCGAAATAAATTATGTAAAATGTTAATCTGAAATTTTATAAAACAATTAATACAATTGTTTTCATCACAAACAACTTTTTTGGTTCCTTCTTAAAGCATGCGAGATGATATTCTTAAAGGTTTCTTAGAATATTAAAAGCTGTACCCCAGTATTTCTATACGATAATTTTCAAAATCTAAAGTTTTTAAAAATCTGGATGCATAATAGAAGTTTATTTAAAGTTTACTAAAAATCCTGTTGCCTACTTTAAGGAAACACTACTCATTACATTGTAATTTATGAATTATTAAGGCCAATTGAGAAAAATCTACCTCCTAAAATTGTGTAAAAACCTTAATTCCATATTCTTACATATACAAAAATTAATAAGATCACAAACAACTTTTCTGGATCCTTTTTAAATGAAGCGGATTGATATTCTAAAACATCTCTCAAAAATGGATTCATATCGAAACCAATTACCTGGGGCCAAATTACCGCATTCGTATCGATCGAAAATTCAGACTTTGAAGCGAATATTGTAAAGTATACTTTAGGGATGTTCAAAGTTACTTCGATGCAAAAAGTTTGTTGAAATTTGGTATCCGTTTTGATTTGTTTTTAAAAACATATATTCTTCAATTAAAACTCTTTTACTATTGTTCATCTTTTGGCAAAATAACTTCAAAAATATAGTAAATTGTGCATCTTTTAAATAATTCTGATTATCCTTAAAATATGCTATACAAATGTTTTGAAAACATCTAAGATTTCGATCGATATCGAATGCTGGTCCAATATTTATATACGACAATCAAAAATAATCAATTTTAGAAAATTTTCAAAAATCATGTTGCATATTTTTGGGAGTTTTTTTTATATTCTTTTCATACATAATTTTTTTAATGAAACAATTGCAGAAAAGTCTACCTCCTAAAACAATTTAAAAACCAAGTATGTATGTATTAATCATTATTTAATGAGCAACACGTTTGCTATTATACTATTTCTAAACACTCCTAAAAGTATGCAATTTTTTAAATTCCTTAAAACAAGATTTATAGCAAATGCTTTATTTCGATTGTGTTCATTTTCCTTATATCGTTTAAATAATTTTTTACAAATTCTAAGTAAATTTCTTAAAACCATCCCAAAAATGTTCCTTAGTTTTTTGAAAATTTCCTTTATTAAATTATAGCATTTGGGGCTAATAAAATTTATATGAAAATTTTACATTAAGTTAAACACTAAAAACTAATTTAAGAAATATTTTGGGGTTTCATTTATTTAAAACACTTGCTGCTGCTTGTGCAAAGATTTGGGTTAAGTTAAAATCTTATTTAAATTAATTTTTTTCGCAAAAGCCTGAAGTTATGCTATGGATATTAAATACATAAGCTTGGCTGAAACAATAGAAGCCAAAGCCGCAGCAAAAACCGCAAATTTATTAAAGTGTGCGAAATATGTGTTTAATAGAAATAAAAGGAAGGGATTAAAGTTGGGAAGTGAGGAAAAAGAAAAAAAATAAATTTTGGAAAAAAATAAATATAAAACTATTTTCTTGGAATTAAATTTTAGTTTGATTTTAAATTTAATAGTTTAAGATTTAAGATTCGTTTACTTTTTTGTTGATTTTTAAAATTTTATGTTATTTTTCTTTTTTATTGCCTTCTTTGAACTCAATTGTTGTTTCCTTGAGTTTTCATGTTGACCGACTTTATTATTAACAACAACATTCGTTTTTAGATTTTTTTTTTCTGTTAAAAGGAAAATCTAAGTTAAATAACATATTCATATGTTATTTAACTTGTTAAATTTTAGCCAAAAAGGCTTAAAGATTTGTTTAAAACAAAAAAAAGTAATCATCACCTAAAAGTATGCTTTTAATTTTTTGCATAATTCATTGCATTTTTATTCTCATTATCATTAAGAGGTGCCACAACAAAAAATTTATTAAACCGACGCGTTAATGCTGCGGTATATATTTTTGCAAATCGCACGTTCTTAATAAACCGTTAACGTTGATATCCTTAACGAAACTAAACGAGCTCATTTGTGCAAGAAAAACTCGGCCAATTGCTATAAGCAAATTAACCATTTCGCTCACTCTCTCTCTCCGTCTCTCCCCTGAAATCCTTTGCTCTCCTGATGCATAAATTGTTTGAAAAAATAGATTTCTCTTGCATTTGCTTGCATTTTCTAACTCTGACTCTCTGTTTACTCTCAAGAGTGGAGGTCGTTTATTGCCGCTTTTTTTAACGATGCTTAACGAAATTTGACACTTGTAACCTAGTGAGCTTAAGATATAAACAAAAAACTCTCCGTTCTTTGGTCCCAACAAAAAGGGTGTGTAAGGGCGCATACTCAGAAATCGGTTAAAGAAAATCTCTACACGCTTTCACAAAAAGAAACGTTATGGCATGTGAAACATAATAACGGTAAAGAAAATTTAAAGAGGGGCGGTGAGGGGATAACTGTTCAAATACTGCAAAAGCTTTTAAGCTTTTCGTTCATTATTTCATTATTTGTATTAAAAACAAGTTCAAGGTATTTTTTATTAAACCTCATCAGCATCATTAACATCATTATCATCTTGGCACATACATAACTTCATTATCTGCATCATTGTTACAAAACCAAATAATGTTTGAGCTTTTTATACCCACCATCAAAAAGAATGGGGGTATATTTAGATTGTCATTCCGTTTGTAATTTCGTTAATATTGACTCAAAAACCAAAAGGGATGTACATGTATTCAGAATCTTTATGTAATTCTTATTAAGCGATGTCTGTCTGTCTGTTTGTCTGTCTGTCTGTCTGTCTGTCTGTCTGTCTGTCTGTCTGTCTGTCTGTCTGTCTGTCTGTCTGTCTGTCTGTCTGTCTGTCTGTCTGTCTGTCTGTCTGTCTGTCTGTTTGTCTGTCTGTCTGTCTGTCTGTCTGTCTGTCTGTCTGTCTGTCTGTATATCTGCCTGTCTATCTGTCTGTTTATCTGTCTGTTTATCTGTCTGTCGTTCTGTCTGTCTGTCTGTCTGTCTGTCTGTCTGTCTGTCTGTCAGTCTGTCTGTCTGTCTGTCTACCTGCCTGTTGAAAGCACGATAACGCCTAAAAGAAAAGAGCTACGTCACTGAAACTTTTCCATTTCAAATGAAAATGTTGATATTGAAAATCGGTTCACATTTGACCATAGCTCCCATATGACCTCATCTATGCTAATCGCTTATTTGCTAATTAATGACAATTGGTATATAAAAGTTTTACATAAGTACTCGGCATCATATAAAATTTCATCGAAATCGGTTCACTTTCACCCATAGCTCCCGTACAAAACACTTACGGAAAGAGCCTAAATTCAACCTTAAATACCCCTAAATAGCAATAAATGATAAATTGTAATAGCTATGGCCACTAAATTCAACACAAGAAAGTCTTATGTGAATACCAGCCAAATTGTTTAATTTTGTTACGATCGGTCACCATTTGACCATAGCTCCCATATAAAAAACTTACGGAAACTCAAAAATATAAAAAGAAAATGGGGTTTATGTCCGTCGGTTCGTCAGATAAAAGCGCGATAGCGCCTAAACTAAAAAAACTAGGTGACTGAAATTTAAGTAAGATATTCCATATTTCTGGGAAAATGTTCGAAGTGAAATTGGCCAAAATCGATTCATATTCGATCTTAGCTCCCGTATAACCTCGTCTTGGCTAATCGCTTATTTGATAATAAATGACAAATTATAACAGCTATGAAGATAGAATTTGCCGTATACAAGTTGTATATAAGTACTCGGCGACATATAAAATTTCATCGAAATCGGTTCACTTTTACCCATAGCTCCCATACAAAATACTTACGGAAACACCCTACACTCAACCATAAAAACACAAAATTCAGCACAAGAAAATCGTGTGTGAATACCAGCCAGTGTGCCAAATTTTGTTACAATCGGTTACCATTTGGCTATAGCTCGCATATAAAAAACTTACGGAAACACAAAAATACAAAAAGAAAAGGGGGTTTATGTCCGTCTGTCCGTTAGATAAAAGCGCAATAACGAAGAGCTAGAGAGACAAAATTTTACAAAAATATTTTCGATATCTTGAGAAAGTTGTATACTAAAAATGGGGGAAATCAATTCACATTTAGTTATTGCTTCTATATAACCCCTATATAACACAATTGTATGGTGGGTATATAAGATTCGGCATTGCCGAATATAACACTCTAACTTGTTATTGTTCATGTTGTTGTTCTGTAATCATGAATGAACACAATTTATTTTTGTTTTGTTTGTTTCATGTTGTTCTCTCCTTCTTTATTTCGTTCTTTCTTTCTTATTTTTCTCTAAAATATTTATTATGATTTAGCCTTATTGTGATTACGTTACACTATGTCATTTGTTGAGTAAGTTAATTTGTTTAGTTTTCTTTTAAACCCTCAACTAAAAGCGCCTCGAAATTATGCTTCAATTTTTGGTTTTATAGGGTTTTTCATGCTTTTGCCTATACGCTGTGGGCATAAGTCAACGTATTTGTGTCTGTTTGTTTGTTTTGGAATTTCTATATGGTTGACCGCATTTTGCAAGCTGTTGCTTTTGCATATAAATTCCTTAGACTATTGACTCTATTGTTTTTGGGTTTTTTATAATATCTTCACTACACAACCCTTAATGTATGCACCAAAGAGTAAGTACAATTCTTCTTTGTTGTTTTAGGAAATGTGTTTTTCTTATTTTTTTTCGCCAAAATGTGAAAAAGCCACAAACCAAAACATAGAGCAACTTTATAAGAAAAGTACGAAAACAAAATACAAATATTTCTTAGACAATCATACCTAAGGGTAGTCTAAGTAAAGGGTTACAGAAGAGCGCCTAGAGATAGGCGCTAGTTTTCAGGAAATAAACAAACCCAAAATAATATATGAAAACATGTAAATTACAAAGCCTTAGGATAGACAATAGATATTAAAAAAAATCAAGGGCATTGAAATATTTAAGGACGTTAACTAACACAGTATAAAGATAGAATTATAAATAACTTAAATAGGAATAGAACTGAACTTATATAGGACCAGAACCGAACTAGAACAGAACTAGAATAGAACTAGAACAGAACTAAAACAGAACTAGAACAGAACTAGAACAGAACTAGAACAGAACTAGAACAGAACTAGAACAGAACTAGAACAGAACTAGAACAGAACTAGAACAGAACTAGAACAGAACTAAAATAGAACTAGAACAGAACTAGAACAGAACTAGAACAGAACTAGAACAGAACTAGAACAGAACTAGAACAGAACTAGAACAGAACTAGAACAGAACTAGAACAGAACTAGAACAGAACTAGAACAGAACTAGAACAGAACTAGAACAGAACTAGAACAGAACTAGAACAGAACTAGAACAGAACTAGAACAGAACTAGAACAGAACTAGAACAGAACTAGAACAGAACTAGAACAGAACTAGAACAGAACTAGAACAGAACTAGAACAGAACTAGAACAGAACTAGAACAGAACTAGAACAGAACTAGAACAGAACTAGAACAGAACTAGAACAGAACTAGAACAGAACTAGAACAGAACTAGAACAGAACTAGAACAGAACTAGAACAGAACTAGAACAGAACTAGAACAGAACTAGAACAGAACTAGAACAGAACTAGAACAGAACTAGAACAGAACTAGAACAGAACTAGAACAGAACTAGAACAGAACTAGAACAGAACTAGAACAGAACTAGAACAGAACTAGAACAGAACTAGAACAGAACTAGAACAGAACTAGAACAGAACTAGAAGAGAACTAGAAGAGAACTAGAACAGAACTAGAACAGAACTAGAACAAAACTAGAACAGAACTAGAACAGAACAGAACTAGAACAGAACTAGAACAGAACTAGAACAGAACTAGAACAGAACTAGAACAGAACTAGAACAGAACTAGAACAGAACTAGAACAGAACTAGAACAGAACTAGAACAGAACTAGAACAGAACTAGAACAGAACTAGAACAGAACTAGAACAGAACTAGAACAGAACTAGAACAGAACTAGAACAGAACTAGAACAGAACTAGAACAGAACTAGAACAGAACTAGAACAGAACTAGAACAGAACTAGAACAGAACTAGAACAGAACTAGAACAGAACTAGAACAGAACTAGAACAGAACTAGAACAGAACTAGAACAGAACTAGAACAGAACTAGAACAGAACTAGAACAGAACTAGAACAGAACTAGAACAGAACTAGAACAGAACTAGAACAGAACTAGAACAGAACTAGAACAGAACTAGAACAGAACTAGAACAGAACTAGAACAGAACTAGAACAGAACTAGAACAGAACTAGAACAGAACTAGAACAGAACTAGAACAGAACTAGAACAGAACTAGAACAGAACTAGAACAGAACTAGAACAGAACTAGAACAGAACTAGAACAGAACTAGAACAGAACTAGAACAGAACTAGAACAGAACTAGAACAGAACTAGAACAGAACTAGAACAGAACTAGAACAGAACTAGAACAGAACTAGAACAGAACTAGAACAGAACTAGAACAGAACTAGAACAGAACTAGAACAGAACTAGAACAGAACTAGAACAGAACTAGAACAGAACTAGAACAGAACTAGAACAGAACTAGAACAGAACTAGAACAGAACTAGAACAGAACTAGAACAGAACTAGAACAGAACTAGAACAGAACTAGAACAGAACTAGAACAGAACTAGAACAGAACTAGAACAGAACTAGAACAGAACTAGAACAGAACTAGAACAGAACTAGAACAGAACTAGAACAGAACTAGAACAGAACTAGAACAGAACTAGAACAGAACTAGAACAGAACTAGAACAGAACTAGAACAGAACTAGAACAGAACTAGAACAGAACTAGAACAGAACTAGAACTAGAACAGAACTAGAACAGAACTAGAACAGAACTAGAACAGAACTAGAACAGAACTAGAACAGAACTAGAACAGAACTAGAACAGAACTAGAACAGAACTAGAACAGAACTAGAACAGAACTAGAACAGAACTAGAACAGAACTAGAACAGAACTAGAACAGAACTAGAACAGAACTAGAACAGAACTAGAACAGAAC
Organism: Stomorhina lunata; assembly: GCA_933228675.1. Lineage (NCBI taxonomy): Eukaryota > Metazoa > Arthropoda > Insecta > Diptera > Rhiniidae > Stomorhina > Stomorhina lunata. Next base: position 45,456,568 of record OW121743.1, on the reverse strand, counting down.
TAGAACAGAACTAGAACAGAACTAGAACAGAACTAGAACAGAACTAGAACAGAACTAGAACAGAACTAGAACAGAACTAGAACAGAACTAGAACAGAACTAGAACAGAACTAGAACAGAACTAGAACAGAACTAGAACAGAACTAGAACAGAACTAGAACAGAACTAGAACAGAACTAGAACAGAACTAGAACAGAACTAGAACAGAACTAGAACAGAACTAGAACAGAACTAGAACAGAACTAGAACAGAACTAGAACAGAACTAGAACAGAACTAGAACAGAACTAGAACAGAACTAGAACAGAACTAGAACAGAACTAGAACAGAACTAGAACAGAACTAGAACAGAACTAGAACAGAACTAGAACAGAACTAGAACAGAACTAGAACAGAACTAGAACAGAACTAGAACAGAACTAGAACAGAACTAGAACAGAACTAGAACAGAACTAGAACAGAACTAGAACAGAACTAGAACAGAACTAGAACAGAACTAGAACAGAACTAGAACAGAACTAGAACAGAACTAGAACAGAACTAGAACAGAACTAGAACAGAACTAGAACAGAACTAGAACAGAACTAGAACAGAACTAGAACAGAACTAGAACAGAACTAGAACAGAACTAGAACAGAACTAGAACAGAACTAGAACAGAACTAGAACAGAACTAGAACAGAACTAGAACAGAACTAGAACAGAACTAGAACAGAACTAGAACAGAACTAGAACAGAACTAGAACAGAACTAGAACAGAACTAGAACAGAACTAGAACAGAACTAGAACAGAACTAGAACAGAACTAGAACAGAACTAGAACAGAACTAGAACAGAACTAGAACAGAACTAGAACAGAACTAGAACAGAACTAGAACAGAACTAGAACAGAACTAGAACAGAACTAGAACAGAACTAGAGCAGAACTAGAACAGAACTAGAACAGAACTAGAACAGAACTAGAACAGAACTAGAACAGAACTAGAACAGAACTAGAACAGAACTAGAACAGAACTAGAACAGAACTAGAACAGAACTAGAACAGAACTAGAACAGAACTAGAACAGAACTGGAACAGAACTAGAACAGAACTAGAACAGAACTAGAACAGAACTAGAACAGAACTAGAACAGAACTAGAACAGAACTAGAACAGAACTAGAACAGAACTAGAACAGAACTAGAACAGAACTAGAACAGAACTAGAACAGAACTAGAACAGAACTAGAACAGAACTAGAACAGAACTAGAACAGAACTAGAACAGAACTAGAACAGAACTAGAACAGAACTAGAACAGAACTAGAACAGAACTAGAACAGAACTAGAACAAAACTAGAACAGAACTGAACTTCTGAATTTAAAATTTCATATTATTTTTAGTTGTTGCATAGTTGTATGCGTGTTTTTCGTTGTATGTATGTATTTAGTTTATTTTCTGTTTAATAAATATTTGTAGATCTGTATGTATGTTTATGTCTGTTTATAGTAGCAATATAAGTTTGTATAAAAATATAAATTTTACTGGGTATTAAACAGAGAATTATAAAATAATTTTATTAGTAAAAGCAACAACATAACTTCTTCTAGTACTTGGGGAATGTTTGAAAAGAATCTTTTTCATATTTTTTAAAGAATATTGTTCAAGATGAGCAATTTCCAGGATATATTGGAGCATCACATTTTAAGAAAATTATTTTTAAAAATTAAACTATGAGCAAAAACATAATATTTTATTTCGTAGACTAAAAGTTGGTTTATGTAAGAAGAAGTTTGTGTGCAATTTTTTACTAACAGATGCACTCATAAATTACTAAAATACTAATATTTTGGTACAAATACGAAAACTATTCTTCATAGAGTTATTACACCCACACTTGAAAACTAACAAAACGATTTGAGATTATTATTTTTAAAGTAAAATCCTTATATTTGCACAAACTCATATTGATAAAATAATATATACATATATATATATATATATATATATATATATATATATTTATACCACATACATACAGATGGTCAAATAATTTACAAACAAATATCACACAAAAAAAAGCAAAAAAAAACTTAAAACAAGCACACAACTATACAACAACTAAAAATAATAGAAAGTTTAAATTCAAAAGAAAATATTAAACTGAATCTTTCCATTTACCAGTTCTGTTTAATTTCTGTTCTAGTTCTGTTCTAGTTCTGTTCTAGTTCTGTTCTAGTTCTGTTCTAGTTCTGTTCTAGTTCTGTTCTAGTTCTGTTCTAGTTCTGTTCTAGTTCTGTTCTAGTTCTGTTCTAGTTCTGTTCTAGTTCTGTTCTAGTTCTGTTCTAGTTCTGTTCTAGTTCTGTTCTAGTTCTGTTCCAGTTCTGTTCTAGTTCTGTTCTAGTTCTGTTCTAGTTCTGTTCTAGTTCTGTTCTAGTTCTGTTCTAGTTCTGTTCTAGTTCTGTTCTAGTTCTGTTCTAGTTCTGTTCTAGTTCTGTTCTAGTTCTGTTCTAGTTCTGTTCTAGTTCTGCTCTAGTTCTGTTCTAGTTCTGTTCTAGTTCTGTTCTAGTTCTGTTCTAGTTCTGTTCTAGTTCTGTTCTAGTTCTGTTCTAGTTCTGTTCTAGTTCTGTTCTAGTTCTGTTCTAGTTCTGTTCTAGTTCTGTTCTAGTTCTGTTCTAGTTCTGTTCTAGTTCTGTTCTAGTTCTGTTCTAGTTCTGTTCTAGTTCTGTTCTAGTTCTGTTCTAGTTCTGTTCTAGTTCTGTTCTAGTTCTGTTCTAGTTCTGTTCTAGTTCTGTTCTAGTTCTGTTCTAGTTCTGTTCTAGTTCTGTTCTAGTTCTGTTCTAGTTCTGTTCTAGTTCTGTTCTAGTTCTGTTCTAGTTCTGTTCTAGTTCTGTTCTAGTTCTGTTCTAGTTCTGTTCTAGTTCTGTTCTAGTTCTGTTCTAGTTCTGTTCTAGTTCTGTTCTAGTTCTGTTCTAGTTCTGTTCTAGTTCTGTTCTAGTTCTGTTCTAGTTCTGTTCTAGTTCTGTTCTAGTTCTGTTCTAGTTCTGTTCTAGTTCTGTTCTAGTTCTGTTCTAGTTCTGTTCTAGTTCTGTTCTAGTTCTGTTCTAGTTCTGTTCTAGTTCTGTTCTAGTTCTGTTCTAGTTCTGTTCTAGTTCTGTTCTAGTTCTGTTCTAGTTCTGTTCTAGTTCTGTTCTAGTTCTGTTCTAGTTCTGTTCTAGTTCTGTTCTAGTTCTGTTCTAGTTCTGTTCTAGTTCTGTTCTAGTTCTGTTCTAGTTCTGTTCTAGTTCTGTTCTAGTTCTGTTCTAGTTCTGTTCTAGTTCTGTTCTAGTTCTGTTCTAGTTCTGTTCTAGTTCTGTTCTAGTTCTGTTCTAGTTCTGTTCTAGTTCTGTTCTAGTTCTGTTCTAGTTCTGTTCTAGTTCTGTTCTAGTTCTGTTCTAGTTCTGTTCTAGTTCTGTTCTAGTTCTGTTCTAGTTCTGTTCTAGTTCTGTTCTAGTTCTGTTCTAGTTCTGTTCTAGTTCTGTTCTAGTTCTGTTCTAGTTCTGTTCTAGTTCTGTTCTAGTTCTGTTCTAGTTCTGTTCTAGTTCTGTTCTAGTTCTGTTCTAGTTCTGTTCTAGTTCTGTTCTAGTTCTGTTCTAGTTCTGTTCTAGTTCTGTTCTAGTTCTGTTCTAGTTCTGTTCTAGTTCTGTTCTAGTTCTGTTCTAGTTCTGTTCTAGTTCTGTTCTAGTTCTGTTCTAGTTCTGTTCTAGTTCTGTTCTAGTTCTGTTCTAGTTCTGTTCTAGTTCTGTTCTAGTTCTGTTCTAGTTCTGTTCTAGTTCTGTTCTAGTTCTGTTCTAGTTCTGTTCTAGTTCTGTTCTAGTTCTGTTCTAGTTCTGTTCTAGTTCTGTTCTAGTTCTGTTCTAGTTCTGTTCTAGTTCTGTTCTAGTTCTGTTCTAGTTCTGTTCTAGTTCTGTTCTAGTTCTGTTCTAGTTCTGTTCTAGTTCTGTTCTAGTTCTGTTCTAGTTCTGTTCTAGTTCTGTTCTAGTTCTGTTCTAGTTCTGTTCTAGTTCTGTTCTAGTTCTGTTCTAGTTCTGTTCTAGTTCTGTTCTAGTTCTGTTCTAGTTCTGTTCTGTTCTAGTTCTGTTCTAGTTCTGTTCTAGTTCTGTTCTAGTTCTGTTCTAGTTCTGTTCTAGTTCTGTTCTAGTTCTGTTCTAGTTCTGTTCTAGTTCTGTTCTAGTTCTGTTCTAGTTCTGTTCTAGTTCTGTTCTAGTTCTGTTCTAGTTCTGTTCTAGTTCTGTTCTAGTTCTGTTCTAGTTCTGTTCTAGTTCTGTTCTAGTTCTGTTCTAGTTCTGTTCTAGTTCTGTTCTAGTTCTGTTCTAGTTCTGTTCTAGTTCTGTTCTAGTTGTGTTCTAGTTCTGTTCTAGTTCTGTTCTAGTTCTGTTCTAGTTCTGTTCTAGTTCTGTTCTAGTTCTGTTCTAGTTCTGTTCTAGTTCTGTTCTAGTTTTGTTCTAGTTCTGTTCTAGTTCTGTTCTAGTTCTGTTCTAGTTCTGTTCTAGTTCTGTTCTAGTTCTGTTCTAGTTCTGTTCTAGTTCTGTTCTAGTTCTGTTCTTGTTCTGTTCTAGTTCTGTTCTAGTTCTGTTCTAGTTCTGTTCTAGTTCTGTTCTAGTTCTGTTCTAGTTCTGTTCTAGTTCTGTTCTAGTTCTGTTCTAGTTCTGTTCTAGTTCTGTTCTAGTTCTGTTCTAGTTCTGTTCTAGTTCTGTTCTAGTTCTGTTCTAGTTCTGTTCTAGTTCTGTTCTAGTTCTGTTCTAGTTCTGTTCTAGTTCTGTTCTAGTTCTGTTCTAGTTCTGTTCTAGTTCTGTTCTAGTTCTGTTCTAGTTCTGTTCTAGTTCTGTTCTAGTTCTGTTCTAGTTCTATTTTAGTTCTGTTCTAGATCTGTTCTAGTTATGTTCTAGTTCTGTTCTAGTTCTGTTCTAGTTCTGTTCTAGTTCAGTTTTATTCATTTATTCTGTTTTGTTCGTTTTAGATTCTAGTAAAGTTCCTTTTTGTAGTTTCTACTTCAATTCCAGTTGAAAATTTAAAGTTTATTCTCTAATTCCTTTAAAAGCCCGACATTCATTTTGTGTTGAAAATTAATCTCTTTGAAAATAATAATATACCAGAATTTAAAACTATCTACATGCAATTTTAAATATCCAGTAGTCACGGGAACACGGTGCATTTTCTGAATCATATACAAATATTTCGACTTCATATTTAAACAAACGCATTTCCACACGCACATACATATGCTGCCACATTTACACAGACAAAACATGAACTTTTCCTTCATTCGCAAACACACAAACCGTATTCACATAATAGAGGAGTTGAAAACTTTAAATCTTTTTGATGTTTTTTTGATTTTAATATATATAAATTAAATTTAGTGGGATGATATGCGGAAATGTAGGTAAGGCTAGAGTTATGAAATTATGCACAATGGGTCTGATATGGTAGACATACTTACTTTGGTGTAGTCAATGCTTTTTCTTTTGTGGAGGGGGATCAAGTGGAATAGTTAACACTTTGTTATATTTCCAACTGTTTTTAAACAAGTGTTGCCTGGATCATACCACTGTGCAACCTTCGCTTATAAAAGTTATGCAAAACTTCAATATTGCTGTATATATGATGTTCCCTTGTGTGTGAAAATGTTGTAAATATTTAGTTTATACTTCAATTCGAGGTTTAAATTTTATTTGTATTTATTTTTTAATATTACCAGAAACATTTAAATTATTTTATTCCATAAATCCATTTGCAGATACTCGTATATTTTATTAAAAGAAAAGTACAATGCACCTGTTTTATAGTTTTTTATTACAAAATATACTTACTTTACAAAAGAGAATCACCCAAAACAAGTAAACCATTAAATGAACAATATATACACATACACAAGAGCAGAGGTTTATAACTACTAACACTATATAAAACAAGTAATAGTGCTATATTCGGCTGTGCCGAATCTTATATACCCACCATCAAGTTGTGTTAAATTTAGAAACATATCTCATATATCTACGAGGGTGCAGCAAATTCAAAACGTGGACCAAATTGGAAAAAAGTTGTTACCCTAGTTGGTATTGTTGGTAAAATATATGGAATAACTTGGGTAGTAGCTTTATAGTTCAACATTCAAAAATGTGCAAGTGGTTTCCCTAGTATTTATTTACTTTGAAAAAAATTCGTTATCGTAACCGGGTATGGTTTTCCGTTAATAAGTTGTTAAATACTTTTCGTTTAACTTAATATTTAGTTGGGATAAAGAAGTTGATACTAATACGACAGGTCCATATATTTTAATAGGAGATCCAAATGCATCTACCATATAGATAATCTTAATATTCTGCTTGTACCTCCGAATCTTTTTGATTGTATATGTAAAAAAGGGGATGTAATATATATATAAGAATTATACCCAAATGTTGAATTTCACACACTGGCTGGTATTTATATAAAGCTTATTTTTGCAAAACTTAGTGGCAATAGCTGTCACAGTTTCTAATTAAATAACTGATCCTTGCTACATATTTTTTTGGTTTCCGGGAGTTTTTTTTATATGAAAGCTATAGTCAAATATGGACCGATTCCTATAAAATTTGATATACTGACCAATAGTCGCATAAAACTTCTCTATTCCAAATTTAGTCGTCATAGCTCTTACAATTGCACTCAATTTATCAACATTAATGTGTTTCGCGGGGCGGGGTTATATGGGAGCTCTAACTTAATTTGAACCGATTTCGCCCATTTTCAGTACACAACTTTTGTTGCATATCAAAAGTACTTTTGTAAAATTTTGTCTCTCTAGCCTTTGTAGTTAAGGAGCTGTCGCGCTTTTATCTGGCGGACAGACGGACATAAATCTCCTTTTCTTTTTGTGTTTCTGTAATGTTTTATATGGGAGCTATGGTCATATGGTGACCGATCGTAACAAAATTTTGCACACTGACTGGCATTCATATATGACTTTCTTGTGCTAAATTTAGTAGCCAAAGCTATTACAGTTTATCATTTATTGACATTTAAGTGAATTTCAGGTGGAATTTAGGCTGTTTCTGTAAGTTTTTTATATGGGAGCTATGGTTAAATGTGAACTGATTTCGATGAAATTTTATATGATGGCTAGTGCTTATGTAAAACTTCTAGATACAAAATTTTGTCATCATAGCTGTTAAAATTTGTCATTAATAAGCGATTAGCCTAGACGAGGTTATACGGGAGCTATGGTCAAATGTTAACCGACTTTGCCCAATTTCAAGACCAAAATTTTCTCATAAATAGATGAAGAATGTTTTTACTAAGTTTCAGTGAGATAGCTGCTTTCGTTTAGGCGTTATCGTGATTTCAACAGACAGAAAGCAGACAGACAGACAGACAGACAGCCAGACAGACAAGCAGGCAGACATACAGACAGACAGACAGACAGACAGACAGACAGACAGACAGACAGACAGACGGACGGACGGCCAATATTAAGGAAATTACAAACGGAATGACAATCTCCATATACCCCCTATTCTTTTTGATGGTGGGTATAAAAAACATATATTTGCACATACATACATACGATGTTAACACTCTTACAAAATCTTTGTTGATTGTCTGAATTTAACACCTAACCAAACCCTCCGAAATATCCTAGACTGTTGATGTAGCTTTGGCTCGTTACTAGTAAATGCGTGTTTTATGAACATTTTCTATTTTCTATGAGCAGTTTAAGTTACTCTTGTGTGTTTTTCATACATTCATTCGCCTTCTTTTTTTAATAATATTTGTAATAAAATTGAAATACTGTAATAGTTTTAGTATAAAATTATATTTCTTTTAAAAGTGTTAGCGATTGTTTTGTAAGGATATAGTATAACCCTTCAACACCATATTATAGGGCACAGTGGGATTGTACATCGTATTATTTATGAGTCTTCAGGAAAAAATTAGAGTCTTCGGAGACCCATAAAGTCACTCCTAAATTAAAATGTTTCAATAGATCTACTATATGGGCAAATCCTGCGTGACGCAAGATACATTTGCACGGATTTTGTTGCACTTAAACGTATCCCATTGCCGTTCTACACGAGATATCTTTGCACAGATTTCAGAGAATATTAGCCCATAGATTGTGCTATCGAATGGTCTTTGTTAATTTAAGTACTTTTTTGGAGGAAAAACATATTTGCTTTTAAAATGCTGTGACGGACGCTACAAAAAATGGAAGTGACTTTTTTTCCAACACGAGTTTCTATAATTTTCATCAAATCGGTTATAGTAATAAAAAAATTGTAAATATATTAAAGATGGAGGAAAATCAGAGGATTACAAAACAGCTTTTATAAAATATTTTAAAGTTTCCAGTTTCACCAAAAATCCATAAATGAACTGTTGCGGACGCTACGTGACAGTTTTTACTTGAATGTTCTCTATTAGGAAAAAATTCATATTTCATATTTGTTTTAAGGATTCGTTAATCAGTAAAAATAATGGTTTTATTTGTTCCCGAATTTCAACTGCTACCTTTTCATGTTCGCGGTTAAAATGCGATTTTTGGGCACAATTTAATATTTCCCAAAACGGCTACATACATAATATTTATTTAAAGTTTTACACCTTTTTCATAATTTCTTTCATCGAAAGAATGTTGCGGCTAGCTGTTAGAGTGTCCCAAAAATAAAAAATAAAATGTTTTTCAAAAGCATCAAATTTGCCCCACTGTATGTTTTTTTGTAACACCTAATGCTAGAAACACAATCACGACTGCAGGCTACGGGCTACAACCTGTCAAACGCATTCAAATGGAAATACATTTTTTGGCGTCGGCACAGCAACACGACTACCGACCACCGTTGTAGCGATAGCCAAGAATAAACTAATTTATATTTTTGTTGGCGACAATAATAGATTTAGTGCTGTCAACACCATCGAATATTGAAATAAATGAGCGATTTAAAACGATTTAAACCACTTAACTTTATTTACAATAGTTACAATGAAGGAAATTGAAATAAACAATTAATATACTTATCAAATGTTTGTATATATAATGTATATAATAATATCTGATAAATATATGATATAAAAATTTGTATTTGTATAAGTCTACCTCAATAAAAGTACATTTTTAAGAAGTTAATTTTTAAACTGTCATAACTCATATGCTTCATGTGCTAGAGCTACGTAGTTTTAAGATATGGGCTCCTAATCCATTATACACCGAAAGAATATATATATATATCATTTGAAAGGTATTTTTAGTAGCTTTTGTTTGTTACCAAAAAAGGTAATATCGGATATAAGTTTCTAAAGTTATGCCCTATAATTCATAAAATTTAAAAAGGTCATAACTCTCAAACTATAAGTGATTCCACTAAAATCTTTCTTTCAAAATTTTTTGATTTATATATACTATCAGGTACATGAAAACTGTTGATATCGGAGGTTGATTACTAAAAAGAATTTATGTAATTTCTGTCAAAATATAAATCGTTATTTTTCCCATCTTATAAATACGATATTGGCATCACTCATAAGCAGCTGTTTCTGTTGTAAACTGAAAAATGTTTGTGTGTTTCTGTTCGGATGATAATCTTCGCTTTATGTTGATATTTGTTGGACACAATAATAATAATTCATATTTATTCAGTCCCTCAAATTATACATAAATAATGTGAGGTTTTCGCTCTGTCTAGAATTAGGGATAATCCTCCTGATGAGATGGTCTAACCAACCATCGAAACGCGTCGAGGAAAGGTTTCCCCACAAACATTTTTTGGTTTTATCAAAAAACTATTTATTATAATAATAAATAATTGTAATAAATTGGGATTCTTAGTGCAATACACTACAGTAAAACTTTTTAATTAAATGTTTGATGTCCCAAATTTTGATAAACCTTTTTAATTTTGATTTGATTTCATTTTACTTTATTAAAGTTGTTAATTTTTCTATCTGTTTTCTTTTGTTTTATTTGGTAAGTTTATTTATTATAACTTAGTTTTAATTTATTACACTGCTTTACAAATTATTAATTTGGAAAAGTACCAAGAACGCCACATGCCTAGATCGGCTAATTTGGACCTCCTGAACACGAAAAACGCTAAAAAAATTTTTGCCAAGTACCGTTTTTTAGATAACGGTACTTTAGTGTTTTTCGGTATATAGTCCCACTCAAAGCCTTCTGTAGCCCAACGAAAGAGATATATGGCATATCAGTGGAAAGACAATCGATTGGCCTTTCCGTCGATATGCTGCAAATTTTTAGCATGCAAAAAATGTCTGAGTTATGGCACCTCAAAATTTGCAATTTTTTTACGTTTTTTTCAAAACTTTTAATTTTCATTTCGTTTTTTTGTGCTAAAAATCTGGAATGTTTTATTTTTTTACCAAATGGTTTATTTAGTTGCCAATAATTTAAGCACAATTTGAAAAAAAAAAGGATGAAAAATTAAGTTTTTATTAAGGATTTTGTGGAACGACAATATTTTAATTTTCACTAGTCACACACAATATTCGGCATAAATTCAAAAAAGTTAAATCAAAATGAGGACCGACTTGAACTTTTGCGTTTTTTTTTTTTTCGGATGGATCTTCGCGAATGAGGAAACAACAATAATCCGCCATCATTTGTTCACCCCACCAGCCTTTGTACCGTCTCTCGATTTCTTCCATTTCCTGGGGAAATCTTTCACCTTGTTCATCACTCTCGGCGCCCAAGTTCGTGGGGAAAATATCCAAATGACTAAATAAAAAGTGTAACTTGGGTGTCATGTTTGAACCTAAAAGTTAGAAGAATAAATTTCCAAATGATAAGGGTCTTTCTGATATGCATTCTTTTACCCAACGCTTACCAATGGCATTAAATTTTTCCAGTAATATGTCGATCTTCTCAGAGTAATCAGGACTTTTGTAGTTTCCCAAGAAATTTTGAACGATGTTCTGGAATGCTTCCCATGCCTCCAAATGAGCTGGATCTAAACACTTATTAAATTCTTGGTCACAGTACAGAGCCCGAATTTGAGGTCCATCGAATATACCGGCTTCAATTTTGCTCGCTGTGGCTCTCGGAAATTTTTGTTTTAGGTAGTTCATGGCAGGACTGTCTTTCGGCAACGTTTTCACAATATTTGTAAATAACCCGAGCTTAATATGCAATGGGGGAAGTATTATCTTCTCCTGAGGA